>JAQGBY010003331.1:0-19606 GCA_034698785.1 Mycogona germanica
GAGCTCCACTTGGGTTTGACCGATGCGTTGGTCAATTGAACGGAAACACGATAGTTGGTTTTGTCTATGACCTATCCGCCATTGCCAACGCCGTGACGGACGTTTCCACGTCGCTGGCACCGTCTGGTGTCTATATAGATACATCGGCGAAATGAGATCTCGCCGAAGACACGGTTGGTTAGATGGATATTCCTATAACTTATCTCCGTTTCTTTAGTATTTCTTCCGTGGTATCTGGAATAAAGATTACAGCTAAGAATGGACATCAATTTCACTTATAATTGTACAGAGGCCGGACACTGAATCGCGTACCCTCGTTCGGGCTTAGTGTGTGTAGGCCTACATAGGCCGCCAATAGAATACGAAGTCGGGTGTGTCTGGTTTGTTCGTTCGTTCTAGTCTTTGGTTTCCTTCAAAATCTTCTGTCATTCCGTGCTTTTGTGCAAATGTGGTTGGTAGAAGAATTCGCTGGCTCAACTGGGGAACTTCATTTGGTTTAGTGAACTGGCGAGGTTTGAGGTTAATACCTTTGTGTTCCTCGCCCGAATGTGTGGTTCGCGGAACCCAGGTTAGAGAGAATGAAAAGGTCGAGCGTGACGTAACACCACGAAATGGTTGTATGACAAAGGACGAGGATTATAAAAATAAATTTGTAACATAGCTAAGCTGTACCTGATAAAGGCCTGCACTTTTTACCACAGCTGTAGCATTTTGTAGTACACAGACACACTAAATAATAGAGACAGCATATGGTATTGTCTGTGCCCCATATGTTAGACCTTTTCCACGATTTCCAATTATTTTCTAAACTCCAGACGAGTCGTCCCTGTTTTTCCGGAACAATCTCGCTTTCGACAAAGCCGCAGATAATCACAATGAACGCGCGAGAAAATAAATTGGTCGATCAACGATTTGGTAATTTGGGGAAGATGCAATCTGGGCGCGTTAATTTAATTAAAATGTCTTCATAACTTTTGGTACAACTTTAGGCAGACCGATCGTCATGGAAGGGAAACGGCGGAATCGTATTACGCTCGTAGGTCATGTAGTTCACGGAATCAAAAAACCGAAATTGTTTTTCTTGCGCGCCTACATAGTCCTTTTCACCAGCGCCGTCTTAACCTAACCCACCTTCTTTCTTCCCCTGTGCTCTCTTAGCAAGCTGCTTATTATATGGGGCGACCAAATTACCAGCCCATATCTCAGCAATTCGAGTAAATGTTTGAATCGAGCTCCTGACGTTGTGCTAATATCTTCCCGAGACTCGAAGATATGAAAGCCAGAGCCGTTAGAACCGTTTTCTTCAATTAAAATATGTGCCAAAAAAAGCATAACCTTTACAATTAGCCTCAGAGGAAACCGGTTTAAAAATATTTTGTCTTAGCAACAATTTGTAGATCATTTAATGCTGGGAAGATGTTACGGTATTGAAATCAAGTAAACGTCGGTCGTTGAGACATAATATCTCTATATTTTATATTATTTATTTTATTATTTATTGTAATATCATAATGATTTAAAAATGTATCAGAGAAATGTGATTGGCTATCTGAGCAACCCGACAAAGAATTGATACTGCGCTTTGCTTTGACACAGTTTGTGCCGCACCCCGTGAGTTTGCTTCGCCGCATTGGTTCGGTGTTCGTGTGGTTTCGGTGCGCTACGGTCAGCTCAAGCAAACTTTCGGGGGCAGCGGATTATCCAGGCTTAGCGAACCAATGAATCCTTATGTGCATCTCGTTTTCATTTATTTGTGTGCTCATAAACACTTGAATGAATCCTTCTCGTAACATACATAGCACAGACGTTTGTAGCGAACATTGCCAGCAATTAGAAATAAAAAGACCTGATGTTCACAAGCAGCTTAATTTGTGTGTCTTCGTAGCACGTCACAGCGTCTTAGGAGGACATACGTGCACGTACATGTATCAGGCGCGAAAAACTTCGCGGATACAAAGGCGTTCGCTCTGTATTTGAGTTCAAGGGGCGCTACGATCGTTGGTTTAGAGAACAGAATAGAACTAGAGAAAGAGACGGGAGTTGGAGGGGAAAATAAAGCAGGCCTGAGAAACTGAGATACAGAAACGAATTGCTTTCTGGAATCGTGCTCGTGTTCGTGCTTGCGTTTGGGCGTGCGACTGGTGTGTGTGAAATGCGAGAAAATTAGGTGGCTTTCAGAGTTTTGTGTCTGGTCCTATATATGTAGGAGTGTCAACTTTACTAGTCCAGACGTATTGTGTGGTCCATACATACACAGGGGCTGTTGATGGAAACACCGTTCCAATAGGCCCTCTAATGCCTATGTATTCGTTCGTAGAAGCTTACACACGCTGCCGTACACATCGAAAAGCGACAACAGCAATCCTATTCACTAAAAGTACTCTTTCAAGTATGCCAGGGGTGACCAAATTTATTGAACTCGAATTCTCCCAAACTGTTACAAAGATTTCGTGTGTTTAATGTTTCCGGGAAATACATTACAAAGGCATTTAAATAAATAAATAAAGTCTTCCCACCAGAGTTAAATTTTACTTCTCCTTAAATGGGATTTGTGATTTCAGGGAGATGATAACAACTCTTGGCAACATCGTTTGACCACCACTGCTCTTGCTGTTGGAACTGTTGGCGTACTTCGAATACTCTTACAGTTTCTCTCGCTCTTCTAATCGGATGTTTCATTCATATTTTAATCTCATTTCGAAGTAACATCCGATAGGAGCAACTTTCGAGATTTTTTTCTTTTTCGTTTCTTTCCTATCTGCCTTTACTAAGATTTTTTTTCTTCGCTTCTTCCACGTACTTGTTTATCATTGGTTTGCCGGTGCACTATTTATTTCGAAGGAAGATCACCACATGCAGTCTGTGCACTATTCCGTAGTGTGCGCCTGAGCTTCTCGTTTAAACCAGACGAAGAAAAATCGTGATCTTAGGACTAAAGGCGGGGGGATAGACTACATGTAAACATAATTTTATAGCCTTGAAATCGCCTTAAACATCTTAAAAAAATATATTGATATCTCTTAAGAAAGCGTTCAAATAACATAATAAAAATGTACTGTATTAGAAAAGTCACGAAATATTAGATTATGACAACTGGATGGAGTCATGAATTATTTTACAGTAATTCAACTATATGAATAACTTTGCGAATGTTGTCCAGTTTCTTTACTTTATGGTTATGTAACTGTTACTTTGAATTCAAATTAGATTATTTCATTCATTCAGTTTTAAATGAATTGTTAATCCCATTAGAAAAACTCATGCTTAGAAAATTTTGGATTTGTGTACGAACTATACGGTAGTTTGCCGAAATGAGTCGAGGGGCTTCTGGATTCTATTTCCCATCCCCTCTCTTTTTGTACACTGTTACGGTGGCTCGAAAACTCCGGACAATTGCGAATTGTCCAATTCAATATCGATATCTGCATAATTCCACATTCTCCCCGTGTACATGTATTTCAACGAGCAGGAAAATGCAATTCTGCGAGGAGGAAATTTTAAGAGTCCCTTTTGCGTATGTGCCAACGGCCTGCTCCTTACTCCTTGGTGCCCAATAAAATGCTTGGAAGCTCGTTAAACGAATAAAATAAGGGTGAGAAATGGTGGAAAATACTCTTAAAAACGCAGTAAAACGGGGGAGGACGAGGAGAAGAGCTGTCCTGTGTGCATAAAAACCATCAGACGGCACAAGTAATGATAAAGGTTTATACGATTGGGTATAAATGCGAGTGTTTGGCTTGAATGCTAACGTCGTCGTTACTTTGTAGTTATCCCGTGAGCCACCAGGAGACGTCCAGATCGCCCCCTTGGTTGCAGGTCTAGAATTTATCCACCACAGACCATAGATTGACTTCAAATTTTAGCAAACCGAGAAGAAGATTGTGGTGCTCATTCAGTCAAATTATTTTATTGATGACTAGCTACTTGGCAATCGACAACGGTGAAAGTCACTTTTAGAAATAAACTGAAACTGAGATGTGGATTGTATAAAGATGACTGTTACCTTCTGAGACTCAAACTGGATTTCTAGGATTTCTTTTCACATTTTATGAATTAATTAGGAATCGTAACCGCAGAGCAAACTTTCCAAATTCACCCACTGGATGGATGTCTTCCCTTCATTTGTATTTTGTGTCACTGTGCCATGAGTCTAAGGAGGATAGTCGAGAACTTTCAAAGTCACTGCATAGACGGAGTGACACTTCAAATATGGCCACGGCAGATATATTCCGCTTTTTATTTCTCTTCCCCCCCCCCCCCAAGTCTCTTGAGAACGTCAAATAGGCCAACTGTGCTGGCGACAGTTCGAATGCAGGGCAGATGATAAGAACGAAAAAGGCAATAAAAAATATTTAATATCACGTTTAACGGTCATTCTAGAATTATTAGAGAGTCACACCTCCTCAGTATGTGGAGGCACGCAGTTGTCGGATATTTTTGTGTGCATCCTCCAGACGCTGGATCTGTATTGCGAAATATCTGTCTAGCCATCTCGCCGAACTTCAAAATAGTAAATTTAGGTTTTCTTCTATTACAGAGTATCAGGGCCTGCATTTTAAATCGGTAATTTCTTTAATGAACATCTTCATCGCATAATCAGCGGTTCAATCTAATCGAAGCTTTTTGTATAGCGCCGAAAGAGGACACCAGAAGTCGGATAGGTAAACGAAACCTCTTTTTTTCAATTAATGAGGAAGAAAAAAATCAGATTTTTACCACTCTGAGATTCACCCCAGTATATGGGTATACAGTTTTAGTCATAAGTTCAGGACAAATTTTATTTTATCGAACTCGATTCTGGGCGAATCTGGCATCTCGTTGGTCCACACAGAATATTTCTTTCGTTATACGGCAGTCGTGGAGCAAATGTTTCTTTTTGTGGTTGGCCTACACCTTCGGAATATACTCGTACATGTATGTGTGTCTATGTAGTATGTGGCTCACCTAAAGCTCTTATGCTAGTTCGGATGGTAAATTGGCACATTTTTCGGTGCACTTTAGTGGCAGAGCAATATTTTTGCCCGCCGTCTCTGGGGGTTGCGGCTCCATAGAGTTACGCCTGAATACTCCCTGTCCCCGAGCAGTGCAACCCTGCCTCGGTTTCTCCTGGGGAAATGCGTGGAGATATTTTTCCGACCAGCGGTCTACTCTGTAAGGGGGGGAGAGGGGACTGATGGCGCCATCTAGCGGTTCAATCATTCGAATTCAGAAAGTAAAATAGCTGTATTCGGAAATCTCTGTATATTTGGTCTTCATGTGAATTCAAGTCTCGACGTGGGCTCTCGTTTATTTAATCTCATAGCACTGGTGACATTTTATCACCGCTGTGAACAAATTGCAATCGAGTCACAAGAGCCATTTTTTCCTATTATTTATTCTTCTCATAAAGGCTATTGTCACCATTGAGGGACTTTTGATTCTAACTGACATTGGCGCCTTGTAGTGACCAGAGTAGCTATTTTTGAACATGCTACGATATTCGTTAGGCATTCGATAATGCATCATTGGATGGATCCATATTTTAGGGCCTCACGAAAATATAGGGCCTTCATAAGTAGAATCCGATCACAAGCGCTAAAGCACCAGTTGTGTTTCTCAGTCTCAAGAAACTAAAAAAAATAGTGGTATCATTTGACTACTAATGAATACGAAGTCATAAATTACCGCCATAGCTTTGGTGATACAGAGCTATCTTGTAATACTATTAGCACAGAGTCACTTCTTATTGTAATGATGCTCGGGATTGGGTTCAGATCTCGGGAGGTTATCAGACGGTGAGAGATGTGCGAAGCACACCTTCAAAAATGGTCGCCATCCCGTGAGGGGGTGTGCGCCACCACCCAATTTCCATGTGAACCGTGCCGCTAATTCTCCCTTGGGTTTTCCATTTTCTATCGTACCCCAATAAACTACGTGCACCACACTTCATACACACACACACACACGTACAAGCGCTGGATACGTCGTTGTGTGATTGCATCGCCTACGTTTTCGTGTACATACGCGCCAAAGAAATACAGTTTTTCAATTGGGGACTCCATTGAGATCTTGTTAAATCTACCTCGCAGGGTGACAATGGCCGCGTGATTGACAAAAAAAATATCGTATCTACGACGTATTTTTTTTTCCAAAAGAGGAGGACCGGTTTTTCCATTTTTTGGTGTACTTTTCTTGCAACCTACACGTCGATCTCATATATCTTGTGGGCAATGCAATAGTTGACTGGAAGACTTTCTAGAAGAAGTTGCCGATACAAAATATATATAGACTGTAGACTATAGCGTCAGGTGTTTTTATTGTTCAGCAGACTGTTAAAAATGTAACTTTTCTCGTTTTGCTTTCTTGGCAAGATCCAGCTATGTTGTTTTTTCTTATTGAAGAATTGTTATTTTTGCAAAATTGTTCGTTTAGTATGTAGACTCTATGACACGACACTCCGCAGGGATTTAAAAAAGATCTGATTAGTTCTGCAGCAGGATAGAATTTGTACTGGAAAGCACAAAAAGACTGCTCTACACGTTATAAATAAAATTGATTCTAATTTTGTTTTCTGTTTTTTCTTGGATCTGTCCCAAAAATGTATCTTTGGCTATGCGATTTTACAGTATTTAAACGTTCTACAATTAAAATGAGGTCGGAGTTTATATATTCTCCTTGCAACACTTCGCGCTACACTTTTCGTGAAAGTGCTGAAACAGCCTTTAAATGGCGTCAGTTAAACCAAAGTTGATTCGCGGTTAGGTTGTCCTGAGGTTTTGCCAGAACCTATTCATACTTGTGGGCATGCGTTAAGGTTATTGTGGTTGGTTGGTTATATTTACATTACGGATGTTGTTTGTGGTATAGGTGGTGGTGATGCGGAGTTGGAGGAAAATCGAAAATACTTAGTGCGAATACACATAAACGACCGCACGTCGTTTTGAGTCATGATTCGATTGCATTTGGATGATTGAATATGGAGCTACGCTAAATTAACCAGAGTAACTGCATATGCAGACTGTTGCCTGGTTACGAAGCGAGCGAGTTGTCAGTCCGACTGAGCTGGCTCAATCGCTGAAGCCTTCAACGTTCGCTTTGCTTCTGTAGACCTTTATGTGTGATTGAAATTTAAAAAATCAACGTTTTTATCTTGGGTTATTCATATCAAGGCTGAGGTTTGCTGCGAGTCGAATAATGTGAATAGTTTTCAGGTGTATATGCATTTTATGCAAGGGAAATATTTTATCACAAATAAATATTTGCTATAAAATTAATGTGATGGGGGGGAATAATTTTTGCGACTTGCTCGGTCTGTGGGTGGGCTCGTCTCGGTGGCGCAGGTCCACTGTGAGAGCATCGTGGATTGCCCAGGAAAAGTGGCTATCCCTTTAAATAGCTCACCTATATTGACCGCGCATTCACCACACCATTCATCGCTCAAAATTTCTTTCATACTCGACGGCCGGGGACGTTTTGATGAATGAGCCGTAATAGGGATTTCCTTTTCTTCCCCATATTGTAGTTGAGCGCGCGCGCGGTTGTGTATGGGCTGTGCTCGCTCGGTGCCCGACTTTCCAGGAAAAGGTGTACGAGTACGTATTTTATAGGTGTGTATTCGAAGTTATGGCGTCCAGATCTCGCAGAAATAATGAATGTATGGGGGGACCGCCTGTGTGCATCAATCCACATCGCCCGTCACAATGTTGAATACTTGCGAGGAGATCCGTAAGAAAAGTTTTGCTACGGTCGAGTTTGTTATGCGGGAGCGATTTTTCACCCATTGTGCGCCAGTGTGACCAGCACACGTGTGCTCGTCGTTCAGACTACGGCAATCTTTTACGAATATTGAAAGCAACCCACCAACGAATTATGTACGGCTGCCTACATAATACATCATCTAATAGTATGTTTTTTAATATTGCAACTTGCGTTTGATTAAGTGGAAGTGATTGTTCAGTAAAGAGTAGGGGTCTGTTGTTGGCCGTTGCATGAATTTGGGTTTCATGTCAAAAATGAAGGCGTCCTTTTTAAAAAATTTTGATTTCACCTGACATATTGGATACATGAGCATGGGCAGTGCTTTTTCGAGAACCATTTCCATTTCTTTCTTTCTCGAGATTTCAAACTTTAATCAAAACGTACAAGGTTTTCAAAACAAATGGGATTATAATAGTAGCAAGTTGTGCCCGGGGACAGCGCCGGACGAAAAAAGACGAGCAGAGTCGGCGACAAGCTCTTCAAATAAAATAATAGCATGACTATTATTTAATAAGAATAAACTAAAATGAAAACCACTGCAACTGACGAAAAACAAAAAGGATAGCGACTCACACTTACCGAGTCCTCCCACATTCTCATCTCTCGAGAAAAATTAAAATGATTTTAAATAATTTCATAAAATATTTACCAAGGTAGACAGTACCGGTTTCACGCTGTCTGTTGGACTAAGAATTAAACAATTCAACTAAAGCACACTGGAATTGATTTCATAACATAACATCACTGGCTGTGAATTTACAATGCGAGAGAGAGAGAAAAATATAAATTACGCGAAACAGCCAAGTGGTCGCACTTCGCATGTTGTGAGATTATTATTAATATTCAAGACGTCATAATCTCATTTTTTTTTTAAATGGCATTATGTTTAATGTTTAGTCTGTTATAATTTGCATCCCAGTAAATTCCAGTACTTATTGTTGCATTTTAGATTATTTTGTCTGAAGATATTTTCTAAAAGAGAAGCAAGCAAATCAGCTCTTGATATTGAACTGCATCCAGCTTGATTTAGTTGCTTACATAATGGTTATGGACGGCTCTTCATTTTCTAGTATTTGTCACAGCGCACTGAAAAACAACACCGTTATTTCTAAAAGAAAATGTGTGTTCGTATGTGTCATTAGATTTCTAATTATTTCCAGACATTTTTGATGAATATTTGTTGTCCTGGAGACTTCGTGCCGCCTGTCACGACCAGCATTATTGATGATCAGCCAAAGCGAAATTAAAGCTTCGGTACTAATTGCTAAGCTTTTGTGGCAACAGTGTCGCGCCCCCAGTTTGTACATTCGCTAATATTTAAATTTGAACAGTTCTACGTCAAATGAATGATCCACGACGCCCAAACGTTAGCTGATAACACAATAATGAATCGAGCGGCGTCATTCACAACTGACTGCACTGCAGGAAATTAAATACTGCGTTAATGACGCGATATAAATATTTCTAAACGTTGATCGGTTCCTCGATCTATTACTCTTTTAAAAGGACATAATTTTTTTATAATCTATTTACCGGTACATGTGCAGTGCTGACTAGGTTTTGTGCTCGAATACCACTCACTAAAATGATAACCCAAATCGTTTTTCATAAGTTCTTTTTCGTAGTTTGATTTGAACGGTGCCATACAAAGACCCTCCGCGAAACGTTCAACATGATTTGTAGCACCAACGTTATTCGCGGAATATTCCAGCGTTCCATTAATTCCAGTCGCAGTCAACAAAAATGTTTTGACGGTGTCGAGTACGGGATTTCCGCGCCAACGATGCCGTGATGGAACGCATCAAACGCCGCTTATCTCATGGCCACGTTTGGCCGGTTCGGTCAAATAGAAATTCGCGCCGTGAAAACTCCACTTCGAACGTCTTCCGTTGATTGTCAAAGATCGATCTATTTATCAATCGATAGTAGTTCGAAATCAAATGTTGACTAGTAAAAATAATTTAATAAAAAGTGTGCACGAAAATAACAATCGAAATTCAAAATAGCGTTTCTTTGCGTTGAACCTTTTCCCCAACACCCGTCACTGGATCCGAGCAAATCGTTCTGTCGTTCATTATATCGAGTAAAATTTGGTGGCGGGGTTTTCGAAATTAATGACTTGTTGGTGCACATAATAATGGATAAAAAATAGTTCGTTGTAATGTTGGCGGAAGAGGGATAGGGAGGGAGTCGTTGTGGGGCGGCGGCTGAGAATGGAGAAGGGGGGCGTTGTAAATTTTTCTGATGCATCGGTATACGTGCAGCTGCATGGAGGGAGACAATTTTAGGATAAATACTGGTGGGTTGGGTGGGGTGGGGCGTTCTATTGTGCCAGCCCTGTGTTATTAAGATGGGGACGTGCTCGGCAGCGAGATTAACGGCAGGATTCATTTTTCTGTCTATGTCAAATGCAGCATCTTGACAAGTGAGTGAAACTTAAATTTGGATTTGTCGACGTCTGGGTTAATTGGGCTTTACCGCCTAATGAGGCATCCGCTAATCCGCTACGAGTCGTGTTGCCCAAACTGGCGCGTTCTGCTATTTATCTCGCTAACCCTACCCGGTTTTGCGTAATTGTTCAAACTGGGAGTTGTTTTTCCTCAGTCTGCGAGCTCTATCCGGTGAAGAGCTTGAATACAGAAGTTGCATCTCCGAACGAATCGTTCGTCGTCGCGAACCTAACGGCAATACTCTGCAACGACTCTTTACTTTAGCGCAGGAACGATTTTTTTTACGCGGTGAGACGGAAACACTTTTTGCCGGTGAAAAAATCTAATCCCAGTATCAATGTTCGGAACATGTAAAGATAACGCCGGATTTGCAAACAATTTGCTATATCATTATTCGCAGCTCAGGTTGAAACCGGGCTTGGTTATGTTATATTCATTAAACCTCTCTTCAAAAAAAAATACGAAAAGCTTTTTTCTAACGATTAGTGATTACAGGTATAACTTACCAGAATTTCATTCTTTTTTCACTACAAGAAATTCTTTCGAAATACTCAAATACTTGTGTTTAAAGTTACATTTTCATCAGTACCACGGGATCGAATAAGCCGGGAAACGAACCCGGAAATCGAACACGAAACTGTCGCACCACAAGTTGGTTTGCAAGCTGGTTAGTTTATTTTCGTAATTTCGAAATATCCAAGAACTGTTCTTAAAAGTGGTCAAAGAATACAGCTACGAACAATTTCAATTATAATACCTTTCTACCAGAAAGTGTTAAAAGCCAGCATCGTCCTAAAATATCTAAAAGCTGCTTCGAAACTGTAGATTAAATTAAATTTAAGTGTGTTATTAAAATAAGAAACCGTACTTATTTTGAGCTTCCGAGGTCATGAGAAAAATTTGCATATTACTGGTGTATTGGACTGTACGATTCGTGATGATTCGTGGGGCATCGACTGAAGAGATACAGTAGACTAGTGGTATCGCTTGCGTACTTGTTTATGTGTGGCATAGCCGCCATCGCCGTTCAGTTTTCGATTGACAACTCGCAGTAAATTAAGGCCGAGAGTATTTTTTTATTTATGGCCCACAGGTAATGCCTCGTAGTCTTTAGCCCCGACCGCGGCATTAATAATGCCACCGCCCGCGCATAGACATGGCCGACGCCATCGTGTTTTTCCCCTCGAGCTTCCCCGAGAGCTGAGTTCACTCGACGGTGATCAATTCACGATGAATTATGTTAGGCGTACATGAGCGCTCGAGATGGATGAGGAACCGATTTATTAGCGTCGCCTTCTGCAATTGTTTCCTTCGGAAATGTGGGGGCCTTCGCTTGTAGACGTGGCCATGTTATCTATCCATGCGCAGGTAATATCTTCCTTAGATCCTCGATTTGTACGTGGCATTAACGCCGACTCGAACACCAAAGCATCCTCAGAAATCTAGATTCCAATTAGTTTTAATCCTTTTCAATGATTTTGGCGAGATATTCTGTTTGCTGTATTCGAAAATACGAAAGAATCAAGGAAATGAGATCTCTGGAGGATATATTGCATTCAAGTTCGATTCATTTTTTAGTATAGGCAATCTCAAAAAGAATTCAAAATATACTAGACTTTCAGAGCAGTTTAGATGTCTACGTATTTGCGTTCATTGTTCATCAAAATTTTAAATTAAATTATGAGCATTTAATATATTGGTCTGTGGGAAATTGTTAACAGCCGTGCACTTCCGCTAACATCATGGCTATACATGGGCGTAGGCGTACTAAAAATATCGACGCAGAAATGTGAAAATCAGTAAACGTTTCGCTGAAAATACATAATGTGCATGGTCAGTTGTCGCTTATCGCTTCGTTTCATTTCAGCGGTCAGATGTGGACCTGTTTATTGTCTAATCGCACGCTCCAATATAGGTCCCCCCTAATGTCCGGTCCCGTTGATTCATTGGTCTCTAACCACCCAATTTCGACGAATTCAATTCGGCCGCGCGAGTGCTAGTTCGAAGATAAAGGAGAGCGAAATTTCATGTATATATGTGCATATGTGTTTAATCACGTTCGTTCGTAGAAATATTCACCCGAGACCCGTCATTCAATTTCTATGAACATGATATGAACCATTTAATGCATTCTCTTAATAATCGATGGAACAGCTAATTCCAGTGTCCAATGCCGCATTTTGAGTCTACGAGTATTGCAATATATCACATTTTCTTCTTTGCCCAATTTATACAAGAATTTTAGTAGCAGACTACGATATTTCTTTGATATTGATTCTACCATTGGAATCGTTAAGACTACGCATTTTATTTTAAATCTCAATTATGAAGAGAGGATAATAATTGTCGTCCTGCAATTCGTATTATTTAGTATTTATTTTAAATGATCAAATACGAAATTAGTTCGATTTAGTCTCGGTTCTCAGTAGGACACGAATATTTGACCATGTTGATATGCCTATACAATTGTGTGAACCTCGCCAGCCGACATAAAATATGAATTTATCATTATTGTTTCAAGGGGGGAGGAGTTTGGGTGTATTGGTGGAGTTGTGTATGTGGATCCTTGGGGCGTCGTAGTCAATGTTCATTTGCTTCTTATGTTAATTTTCGAGCGTGTACTTGCGGGGTTCGGCCGATAATGCATTTTAGTTGGGTTGTAATGCTGATTAATTGCGAATTCGGCAAGTCATCACGAAGATAGTGTCTGGAAACTATTCAAATTTCGATATGAGACTGGAAAAGCGAGTCTGCTTAATTTATACCCGACGCGCCTACCCATTATTATTTGTAAATTATCTTGGAACTTGGACTTGTGAATCCTCCAAAAAACAAGTCGGTATTTCAGGGAACTTTGAAATGAACTTTAGGGGAAGCCGTAGCATGGCTTAGGTCTACTAGAGTACCGAATGTATGGATATGTGTGATTACAGAATGATTTCTTCACATTGAAATAATAAGTATTTCATATATGACTTCGTGTACTGCTATTATAATTTATGAAATATGCTGACGTTTCGGGAAATAAAGCACCGAATAGTGCTTTTTTAATATCCCCACATTTTTAGAGTGCGCTTACATTATCTAGGATGAATTGTAAAGTGAAATATAATGTAAACATTGTGCTCCCGTTATGTAATTTAACGAAGCTGTCGCCTTAAAGGAAGTAACCTATGCATCCTAGCAAACCTATTAATTTACCGTTTGTATTTACTTTGACATAATCTAAAGCGCCGCGAGTGCTAAATTAGGCCTTACCGCATAATCTCTTTGGCACGTGCCTCTATTATGAAATTGTGATGACGAATCACTTAAATACGATGTAAATAAATTTACTTGTTGTTTTAATATCCGTTTGGCGAGAGCATGAAGGGTAACATGTGGGAATACCCTCAGGGATTGTCCATTTGTTTGTTTAGCGATATATTCGAATCGTATCTAGCTTGTTTAATGAGATGGAGAACGATACCAGTTTACAGGAAACGTGTTTGAGTGTTGACACAACCTGTTGACGAACTAATGGTTTTAGATTTCGTAGTTAAACATTGTTTGTATCAATCAACCTGACTCTACTTTGCATCTTCGGCTTTAAAAGTAACATAATAATAATAATAATACTAAACTAGTCTTCTTGACCGGTTGGGTTAATATTAAAATATTAACCATATTGGAAAGATTGTATAAAAAAGATGTCGCCATTTTCATTCATTTCATTCGTCAAATGTTCAAAATAACCTAAAAATTAAGTTCACGAAGATGCAGTGAATTTGAACTTTTTCGTTTATTTTGCCATTTGAAAATTTCAAGGACTTTTTACGAGTAACGACTATATATAATTCTTTGAATGACCGATTTGCCCACAGTCGTAGCAATGCGACGCGATAAGCCTATAGGTTTTGGTACGGGTACATTCATTTTGCCTGCGGTACGGCACCGGTGCTATACATGTAACATGTATTCACTGACGAGAGACGAAACAATGTTTTTATGTCGCGTTCCGAATCCTTCCTTTATGGATTCTGGCATTGTTTGCCCACTGATTGGTCGTTTTTGCCGAAGGTAATTGCAATCAGGACTCACTGGATCATGCAATCGTCCATACGACATCGGCATTGCAACGAATCGCATGTACGTGTACGCCAATATTTGGATAACTCCTGTGCCGTTCGTGCACATATATAGCCAGGAAATTGTGCTACACAGTGGCCCTGCATGGTTTAGCCGACAGGCAGTCCACCTTCATAACCACATGGTGTAATGATCCATCATTTATTACGATCGCGTTATAAAAACGGGGAAATTATCTATGAACAGCGAGATTGTGGTGCATGAAAATGATCCTTTCTATCGTCTAATTGGCTTTGCAAAATGCAGGTATTACCTATAATGCAACGTAAATATTTTTTTATTGAATAGAAAATGGTTTCTAAATCGGATATAAGGTAAAAATGGGCATTAGGTACTCATGGAAATTGTTGGAATTGCGATTTAATTAATGGAATTAAAATCAGATTGCATTATTAGAAAACTACTCTTAATAATCATCAACTACAGTATTTTCAGTACCTGGAATTCGGCAACATTGCTCGCAGTTATTTCAAAGCTATCAGAGAAACGAAATTTTTACCACAATTCCAATTCAAGATCAGCTCCCCCTATACTAGATTTAATCTTCCAGCTGCAGAAATTCAAAAACTTTAAACTGGCAATTTAATTGAGAAATTACATTCAAATTGGCTAATGACCACTGGACGTGACGTTAATATTAATACAGTGGTCTGAAGATGATTCCAGGAAGGCCGGGGCGATTCATGTACACTTGGTTGGTAGACGATTTCAAGATGGCGATGCCCCTCTGAATATTCGCTTCGGCGGCGCTGCTGATTTGATCGATTGATAGCCGTTCGTTCATCCAGAACCATTTCTGGGTTTTATGTATGTCCAGTTCATGTACATGACGTCGTCTGCTGCGCATATCTCGAGCGCAGACGGGTGGAGTTTTGGCGAGGGTAAATTAAAGGCGTTGGTTCGTCTGATGAAATTGCGACCCGGTCGGTCCCTTTTCGTGCGTGCTCCTAATAAACGGCTGCATTAAATAAATTACCTAGGTCCCGAGGTCTCCCGCTCTATTTAATTGTAACGCTTGCCCTGGCAATGGCCGATATCGCTTTACTGTGGATTTTGGGGGATGACTCGATGGCCTGATGAGGATTTGTGCATATCCCGCGAGTGCAGTTTACTGCTCGCATAGGTTGTCTCTATAGGTTAGGTAAAACAGTGGTGGACGATATTTTATCAACCTTGCCATTCAATAATTTTTTCGCTTGAAATGTAATTGTACAAAAATTAAATGCGCATCAACGGGTTCGGCTTAAAAACATAGAATACTTTATGTCATTGAAGTGTTTGAGCTGCTAATAAAATATATTGGAAGCTTTCACTTATCTGTCGGTGACATTTTAAAATGTAATAGATTTTTTAAAAAAATCAAAATAAATTATGTATTGCTGTACTTAAACATTGCCGCTCAATTATTTTTTAATTATTTCGATTGACTTGATATTTTAATATTAAAAATTTGGTCTTTAGAAAAGTGATAAATGATGTCTGGTGCGCACTTTTACATAGCTATTTCTTGCTATTGTTTTGTTGATGCTTAATTTCGTGTAATCAGTTAATATAAAAATTAATATATTTTAAGAATATAAGACTTGAAATCGTCCTATGATGGATTGTATTGCAATCATTGCACATATTGCAGGGTGCCGCGTTCAACAGTTTTCCCATCGCTGGTCTATTTGGGGATAGTCACATCGATGTTGGATTCGCGCGCGCGATGGTTTCAATTAAATTTCATAACACCGAGATCACGATCGGCCATAACAACAACCGAGGCCCCCTCTCGTATATGGCTTAAGGGAATTTAATAATGCCGGCGTTTATGGTAGAGCCTATGCGTTTGTAAATGTTCGCCCAGATCCGCCTATAAATGTTCGAGCTGGAGCTGGAGCCCGGTCGACCGGCGCTTGCAATGCGAGCGCGCAGGTCGCCTCGGTTTAATACACTTCCGACTGTGCAATAACAGTTAGTAGTGGCCGAAACTATTCCTGTAGGCTACACTGTAGCTGATCCTCGGATCTAGTTGACTATCAAGCCATCCTCGGACACGTAGTTAAAAACGTAATAAGCAAAGACGACAAATGTCATACAGAATATCCACTTCACTATATGCAGTATACAATAGTTCATACAGTAAATGTACTTTTGTTCAGTGTACAGTCTGTTCCGTTAAAAATACGTTTTCCTAAAAATATGTCAAATCTTCTTAAATTTTGTATAAAGTAAAAAGGTGCCGTTTTGAATTTTCAAAAGGCAAAAACAGGCGGCGCTGCATTTTAACAATTATCGTTCCAAAAGCATCGACTGCTGCAGAAGCAATATGTGAAAAATAAAAATAGTGTTCAACAAAGAAGACCGGTTCTCCGTAAATGGTTTGCGCCAGACTAAAAATGACGGTGTTCCGTGATTGGTGGAGGGTATCCCCAGGTTCTTTTGAAAAAGATCGGCAATACTGTTTCTGTGGAACGAATAAACTTAGTTTTAAATGTTCCCCTCACATAGTGTCTAAGCACCAAGTGGGGTACAGAAAATCATGTAGTGATATTACACTACAGTGAATTAAAAAAGAAATATGAGTAAATATATAATAATTCTATCGATTTTCATTTGTGTGTAGTGCTGTCTGAGTTGCTTTACTGTATGCAATATCGACTGACAGTAAAGGTAAACATTTCGCATGCACTCCAACAATTGCTTATTACTCGGCTACCTTACTAAACGCAAATAAACCGAAAAGGGAATGGTGTATTTTGCTCGTGTATGGTCTGAGAGCTTACGTCTTTCAGTTAGAAAATATGACATGCCACTTAATCTAATTGTGTATGTAACTTTGTGTAAATGGGCTCGTTTTGTTAATTTCGATGATGAGGTCGGGCGCAGATGAATGCCGCATCGTGGTCGCAGAGTTAGTGAGAATCCCTTTTATGACGCCACGTTTGAACAAAATAGTCGCTTAACTATTAGAGGAGAACCTCGGTTCATCGACTTTCAGTTTTAAGTCCCGTGATGGTCAGCTTGCTGTGGCACAGACGAAGTATTCAATAGTATACGGTGCATGGCATGAACTTGGCAATTTCTGCAATGGAACATTTAGCGTAATTAGTGGGCTGTTAAAAATGTAGACGGTCCATGGGGGGAACAATGGTTGACTGTGTGTACCTATCGTCTATCCTCCTAAACACCCGCATTTTTCTATTAAGATTCATTCAACATGATGTGACATTGTTACAAAACGGAGTTCATACGAAGGCACCAGGGGAAGCCGCACGGTGCTAATAAATGATATGAATGGTTCATGCTCAATCCAATGGTCATCCAATAAAGTTTTGTATTCGCGTGACTACGTTTTCACCGTGTTGACACATACATTCCAAATTGATCGAACCTCCAGATTTATATTCCAGTGTTGAGTGCTGCTGAAGTTGTTGCCATATAGTGAAAGTTTAGGCATAAGTGAAGAAAAACGGAACCGAGCCGTCTAAAATCGACGACTAGCTGGCGAGGCTCCATAAATCAAAATAATAAACTGTAATTTAAATTGTGAAACGTACATTTTTTATTTATGGGGCCTCACCAGCTTGTCTTCGATTTTACACGGCTCTGTCCCGTGTTTTTTCACTTATGCTTAAACATTTTAACGTCAACTTTTTACTTATTTTACTTACCCTAATCGTTCAGCTGGTGCCTGGGGTCTGAGGAAGACGTAATGGCACACCTGTGCCTTTAGCTCCGTCTATGTGCCCCATGTACATGTGCGCCATTTATGTAGAGTACACATATACAATTACCCGGTTCCTGCGTAATGGGTTCCGTGTACCGCTAAGCATGCCGGGAACAAAAGAGTCGGTTCTCGTAAATTTCGGATGCAAAATGCGAGTGGGGGGATATGGGGGGGTTTACTGCGGAACGTGCGTGTGTAGAAAACGCCGACACGATTATACCGGATTTTATTGACTGCCTTTCTCGTCATTTAATGTGCTGATCCGAACGAGGCCCATTCAAAAAATTCATTTCCCATACTTAAAAATTTAAACATAAAAAATTGGAGCAGGCGCCGACCGTGCCATTGAGCTGTATCCGCTACGTGTGCCGACAAAATGAATTTGACAATAATTTGCAATCATTATTTCAGATAAGAACAATACACGGTTTTGACAGTTGGAAAATGTTTTTAGCGTTGGCCTAATTTTGCATGAACGCGAGTGTATTGATTGGCGCGCCAGGTTCAAGTATTTTTGGAACGAGCCTCATTTTATTAGGACGCTGGAAATTACGTCAATTTATAGTAATTTTGTTAAACGTTGTATCATGCAGACTCGATCGGCCTGTCCACGTTATTAATGCTTAGACCGAGGCGTTTTACGAGCACAAGGCAGGCAAGGGTGTTGTCGTGGTTGGCTACCTTTATAGCTCTGGCCAGACTATATTAATCTAGTCGGGACGCGCTCTGTACAGGGTGTGCACAAAATAAACTTCGTGTGGTTTTGATTGTAAAAGTTTTCTTTTTGAAATTAAGGCTCTAAAGCCCACTCTCATCCAATTTATAAATCAACTTTGTAAAATAATTAAGCATATGTGGACGAGCACGGGACAGATATATCGACGACAAGCTGGCGAGGTTTCATAAATAAAAATAGGAAATTTTAATTTTTTCTAAATCTTTTTGGGTTTTGACGAAGGAATAAGGGCGGTGTCTTTTCAAAGTACGTTTCACAAAATTCAGTTTATTATATAAAAACGAAGTAGAGATTGAAATTCCATCGACTTTTACTGTGATAATGAACGTTATTTAATTTCTGTAAATGTGTTTGTGTTTGATATGAAAACTTGTTGGTGTTTAATATTTCTATGTTTTTAATTTCGTTTTATTGTTTCTTATATTTTTAGGTAAGCATCATCATGCGCAAAGATTTCATTGTTGATGTAACGGATGAAATAGTGCCGACGGATTTTTTGTTAATGACATCGAACCGGTATCGTGAATTTATTTATCAATTTGAACAATATTCATTCAAGGGCAAACTTGGTGAAGCCAAATTGCAGGATTTCAGTAATGTTGATTCGTCGTTGATTTGTCGATTGATTAAATTAATATGTTGCGCTGTTTTGCCTCTGATTTATGGGCATTATTTTTCGGGACAATTTCTGAAATATTGCTGTTGCCGGAAAGATAAGTATTACACTGTACGCGCGGCGTCAATGTCGCCAGGCCCCTATCCTTCAATTTCTTTGTGTGCGAGTGATTGGCGAATGCCACGCGATGGTCTGACGTGCGCGATGTAATGGGCCCACCTATTCAC
>JAQGBY010003332.1:0-19604 GCA_034698785.1 Mycogona germanica
TTATGCGATTTCATTGAGCCGTTCGGCAGATAATCTCCGAACACGAAAATCGAAATCTCTGTTTTATAATATAGGATTCACTGTAGTGTATATCAACAACAGTACCCCTCTCGGGCCTTAGTTCCTGCCTGTCCACCAATGACGCAACACAATCAACGCAGCTTATTTCAGGTCGTTATGTTGTTGCGTTCACCAGATATGAATTTAATTCAATTGGAGCTCTCCCAACGTGACATTCGAGTCCACGAGGGATTAAAGATCCTTTCGTCAAAATGCAATCGTAGAGTTTGAGAACAACTTGGTCATCGCCTACATGGACAGAGAGAGAAAGAGAGAGAGAACAATTGTTGGACGTCATCGTATCATCGACATCATATCCCAAACCCCGACCGTTCTCACTCTGGTGACGTGACGTGCGTCCAATGCGACGACGACGGCGGCCGGTGGTGGAGGTGGGGTGGGGTGGGACAGCGAGACCAGAGTCAAGAGTTGTTACGCGTGTCACTCTCACACACCACACAACTCAATTCCGGCAATAAGCGATCGGCGGTAGAGTGATTCGCGTTATTCGACGAAACTAAGCCCAACAGTCAGACATTGCACCGCGTGACGTCACACTTCTGTTTCAATTCCTCTGCCTGCTCCCAACCCACCGCTAGGAAACAGAGTCGGAAAGACTCAACCCCGGAGCGGACCACACCACGCATTCATTACATGTCCTTTTTGTACAGTACTCTCTCTCTCTCTCGCTCGCTCGCTCCTTGGCTCTCAAGAAAAAGAAATGATATCATATCCCTCCCTCCCTCCTCCGTGGCCAAGAGTGAGATTGCGGCACATGTTGCCACACACGGCTCCAGTCACATTGACGAGCCGAATGACGCCGTCAAAATGATCGGGGCATCGTCGCCTGACTCAGCTGAGTACTTACTCATTCATGCATTATTTTAGTTTTTATAAATAAGATTGTTGAAGGGAAAGAACACCCGAATCGCACATGTTTTTTTGGAAACTAATCGGGTAGGTGTTTTTCAAAAGTTCTCCAGACTAGCCCAGCCGATAATTTCGACTTCAAACGCGATACAAAGGTCAGAATAGATAGCACTTTACAGGGGGTCTATTTTCTCTCTCTCATAAATGCATTTTACCTAATCGATGATCGCGTTGCAAACCTTGAAAATGTCCCCGCTTTCCCTCACTTCGAACAGACACCATTTTTTTCATCAGATTAGGCGATTCGATGATTCAGTGACAAATTTTAAAAAAACAATTTTCTAGTCAAAAATCAAGCCTGACCGGAAGCATTCGTACGAACGATAGTTATTCCAGTCCACTCGAGTCGAAATTTAACCTTGTCGGCTCGACTAATTTCGAAAGCAACTCGTAAACCAACTTCGCCCTTACCAAAAAATTCGATTCTTTGTTCGCGTCCTCCTTTTTTTTCGGCGCGCTTTACAGGTGCGCATTCGGTCAGGCGGATAAAGGGGCAGGGGGCGGCGGATCAGAAGGACACCTTCTTCAGGGTCCTCTTCGGCGCATCGCCCGCAGCGAGAGCGTTTGAAAAAAGTCCGATATATTTGTTAAGGAGGTCCACCAGACACGGGTCTCCCACGGCATTGGATTGAGGGTTGCACCGGCAATCGTCGGGACAAAGGGGCGGTGGGACTTCGGGCCAAAGTGTCACCCCCCCTCAACCAACAACGCAACCCTCGCTGGACGACGCATGCGCTCTTGTTTAGAACATCATCCGCCCGCCTCCACTTGTCATTGTCCACCTTCGTTGTCTACTGGAATTCTTTCTGAGCCCAGCAAAGGTAGTTTACACGCGTGAGGGGGTGGGTGCTGACCACTACTGACCACGGGTCACCTCTCCTATTCTCGTCATTGGGACGGTGCATGAGCGAGGCTGTATGAATGCCAGCACCCGAATCCCGAATGCCAATCCCACCTCTCCTATCACACACGCACTACCGCCTGTAACGGCGGAGGAGGTGGGGGAAGTAGTAACGTTTCCGTCGAACGACGCGAGAAGTGCCTGCCCACCTACGAAACGAGTACACACTTAATAAAATACCACATTCACACAATAATATATTTTAGACCTCCAGCTCTTTGACAAAACCGGGCGATTTGCTGTACAGAACCGGGCAAACTAGATAAACTTTGGAACATGAAGGGGGAATGATGGACTGATTTGAGTCATGTGAGGGGTGCGTGACCATCGGCCCCCTCATCTCTCCCAAGTCATTTAGATCACCTCTCAAAATTTATTTCTTGCGGTGGTTATTTGGGATAATACTTAGGAGAAGGTCAACTACAGACGTCACAAACTTGTTGACTTGTCAGACAGAACAAAAACTAATGTGACTGTGAGGCGAGACGCCCCTCCTCCCTTCCCTCCCTCTCCCCAATTTCGGTCGTCTTCGCTCGTCGGTCGAATCATTCGCCAAACGCCGTCCAAAATCCGCGACGCATTCCCGCACTCGCATTTTTCTCAGAACCCATCCCAATTTTCTCCCGAAAAAAGTTGTGTCGTCGTCCCCTCGAACCAAATAAAGCGAGTAGAACACACTTGCCTGCATTTTGACATCGTCCAGCCGCTCTGTCCCTATCCGATGTCCCATGCTGCCTGATCGGGTGAAAAGTAATTGCGCCACAGCAGATATTCCATCTCACGACGCGCGATAAACGAGACACGACCAAACAGCGGACAAAAATGGCGATTTTTGATCGAGATTTTGTGACTATGGTGGAGAGAGAGAGCGCGAGCAAAAAAAACGGCTCGCACGGAGGATGGATGCCCAACCCCGATTCAACCGGATCGCGTCTATCTATTAAGAAATACCTCGCTACGAGTGGCGAAAGAAGCCAATGGTAGAAGGCCATTCGGAGACGCGAAATGAAAAACGATCGCCGCCTCAATCTAGATTGGACGGTGTGACGCTCGACGCGCCAGCCCTCGGTGGACGTTCGCTCGTGATGTTTGCGTGCAGTCACGGACCTAGCGCGACTAGCGGTGGCGAGGTGAACTATCGCTGGCTATTGCGTGGGGGTTGTTTCATATTCAAATCACTAGCGAGGTAAAAGCGAGTGAAGACTCGATTAAGAACGACTCTCACAAATTCATAACTTTTGAAATATCTAATAGTGTAGAAAATATATAATCTTCAAGATCTTCGTCATTTTCGCTTGAAAGAAATGACACGAAGTTACTTGTTGCTTTTAATTACTTATAGGTTAACCGCTGACGCAATCCTAAGAGCGATGCGAAGAGTGTCTTTTAACTAGTTGACCAATCAAAAAACGAATTATTGAAAATAAAAGTGTATTATATATTCGGAATTAAAAATAATTTTAAGAAAGCCTGCTAGATCAGAACTTGTTCGAACGATCAAAAAGCATATTAAAAGTTTGATTATTGTATATAAAAAATAAGAAAACAAGTGGTTTCCGCAGAATATAACTCTATTGAGGGTGTCCATTTTTGAAAGTCGTGTTGTCACAAACATCAAATTAAAAAAAATATCCACATGCTCGACAATTTAAAGATGAGGTTTTGCATAATCTAAGAGATTCGTCGAATCTGCTAACCGTTTGAAACAGTCATTCAGTTGCACTAGTGGCTGGCGGACGGCGACGGACTCCTTCCTCCTCCTCCTGCAGGCTGGCCAGGCGGGTGGGCCCAGCGAGCCCTCACCACCACCACCAGCAGCAGCACCAGCAGCAGCAGCCAAGCACCGGGGACGTGACGTCAGTCCCAGAGACGACGCGAGATTGGATTGTGGATGGGCGCGTTGGCTATGTGCCAAAAATAGTGACGCCCCCCACCCAGACATCGTCCATCCCAGCAGCACTTTATATATAGAAGAGGAATCGTCCATTTCGCGAAAAGGGAGAGAACTGGCGTATGCGCGCGGCGCTTGAACAAGAGGTGCCGCTCGGTTGACCGACGGCCGGGTGGCGGTTGACAATTGTCGGCGCTAGTGGCGCCACGTCCGGCATATATCAAATGCTTCCTATCTGCATCTGATTCTCAAGCTGGAACACCGACGCGGAAAACCGGGATAATCGGACTATGGATATTCTGGATTCGAAAACAAAAACAGAACACTTGGAATCATCCAAATTAATTGTCGAGTGCACCTCGTTCTTACCTTCCCTAATGAAAGGTTAAGCTCTTTGTCCTGTCTGAGGAGGAAGGAGGAGGATATGTTGTCCGATGACGCGCGAGAGGCCGAAGGTCACTCGCTCCCGCCATTCCCCCTAATGACGAACAAAAAACGGGTCCCGATCATGGTTGCCCGTGTGGCCTAATGGATAAGGCGTCTGACTTCGAATCAGAAGATTGCAGGTTCGAGTCCTGTCACGGGCGAATTCGAGTTTCATTTTTTTATTGATGTGGTAAAACCGACGATTTTTGAATTCGCATTCAAATCTCGCGGAACCATTTAGGCACAAAAGAAAACTAAATTTTTAAATTGATCAGAAAAATGTTTTTCCTGTGAGTCCAGAAAATGTAATTTGTTTGACTCTGCCCGGCGTGCGGCCCGGCGTGCCACCTGGCAAACGCGCGACTCGGTCTTCTTCCCCCCAAAAAAAGACATGCACCCGAGCTGCATGATTATGATCGACCTGCAAACACACGAAGGCAGTCGTGGCCGAGTGGTTAAGGCGATAGACTAGAAATCTATTGGGCTCTGCCCGCGCAGGTTCGAATCCTGCCGACTGCGATACTTTTTTTATTTTTTTATTTTGATCTCCAAATCGAAGAGTGAAACGAGTCGAGCAGGAACAGCGTTCTAGTAGTAGGAAAGACTTTTTCTTAGGACAACAAGTTTGTTGGTGAGTGGCGACTGGCAGCGCCGGGCTACGTTCATCCGTTCGTCAACTCAGCTAACCGGGTCAGTGCGTTGGGATCGGATGGATCGAAAACCGCGCTCGACGAACACTCGACAATGGATGTTTTTCTATTTGCGGAACGCCACCGTCGCGATCAATATCGGCGAGCAGCCAAGGACGTTGCCTAGCAACTGGGGTAACATGTACTGGGCGACTGACTCAACCCAACTGCTTGTGCCTGACGTGATGGGCGAAATGCGAACGGGCAACGAATTAATATTAGACTTAGATCCGCGTGTGTTTGTGGAAGATGCGTTCGCGTTACCAATTCCAGTGTTCAGTCACCAGGTAGCCGCTTAACGGATACAACTGCTTTTTCTCTAACCTTTTATATTTTGTGAGATACACCTGCGCAGAATGGAAAACCTGTAGCGAGACAAAATTTCCCAATCCCAGATCTCAGAAAACGACACAAAATCGGCGTGATTTTTGTCGAATTCTGATGCTGCGAATTTCATTCGCATGTTTGCAAATTTTATTTTATTTATTACCATTTATTACTACGTGCAATTTAAAAACAAACTCATCCTTAGAAATCGGTGTCATCTGTTGATATATTTTTTTAAATAAGTCGACTCGTTGTCTTCAAATCTCATTTCCTACGGAGTTTTATAAAGACAAAGGATCAGAAAATACTCATGAAGGCACAATTGATTTCACAGATTAGTTATTCCAGTTGTCGACATGTACAATAAAAAATACGATACACTAAGATATAATCAAGCTCAGCTTCAAATTCAATGAAACTAGGAAGTTAGGTAAAAAACATTCCAGTTCGGTTCTACCTTACCGCAATCAATTCCCACTCTTTTGATGGTCAAAATTCAAATTCGAAGCTGTCCAATCGGAGCCACGCAGTCGTCGCTGGACGTGAGCGATTTGTGCCGCGACAGCTGCTCCAAGAGAAGAGAGTGGTTAATTCGTTCGTTATCCCATCCTAGCTGAGGTTCGGGATCTTGTTGGTTGGTCCAGAGCGAGCAATGTCCACGATGCCAGGAGCGCCGGATGAGTGGCTGATCATTGACCACGTAAGCGCTGGATGGCCAGGGCCTGGTCTCGACTGGACATGGGCGCCATCGAGTGGAAAGTCATGCTGAACATGGCCATACCGGAAGTGACGGTACGCAGCGCAGTGGCGTAGCCCATCAGTTCGGAGACTGGAGCCAGTGCCGACACCAACTGCTGTCCGTCGTGTCGCGTGTGCACGCGTAGCACGCGGGAACGACGCTGAGACAGGTCGGCCAGCACGGCGTGAACGTGCTGCTCGGGAACAGCGATGGACAGCTCCGACACCGGCTCCAACAGGCGTACGCCGGCTCCGCCACCGCTGCCGCCCTCCTGCTCGGAGGAAGTGACCGCAGCGTCGCTCAGGATGAGACGGACGCATTGAGAGGCCGCGGCCGACACCATGGCCAGTGAAGTGCCGGCCGTGGTCTCGAACCAGCAAAGTCCGACTCCCACGTCGGTGACGGGGAATCCGGCCAGCGGTCCATGGGCCAGTGCGGCCGCCACCCCGCTCTCCAGCGCCTGACGGTGGCGGGGGCGCAGTTGACTCAGGTTCTCCTGGTTGTCGCGCGAGTACAGCAGACGCAGCGCCACCTCGCGCCCACCGTTAGGCACGTGTTCCACGCGCAGCTGCACGGTGACGAGGTGGCGTTTGTCGCCCAGCGTGCGATCGAGTAGGTGGCGACGCTCGGCGGAAGACACGGGAGACTCGTGGTAAGCTACCTGCAGGGCGCCCAGGTAGGCCTCCACCTTGTGTTCGCGCAGAAGCCGATCTCGGATGATGTCCAGATGGAGCTCCCCCATGCCTGACAAGAAGATGATAATAAATACATGGAACGCTAGGGTTGATTAGCTATTTGAATTATGTGAAGTATATCAAAGCTCATTTCATTTTGAAATCTTAATTACAAAAATATGAAAATCGACAGGCTTGTTTGAATAAGTAATGCTGCGACGCGTGCACCCACCGGCAATAACAGTCTGTCCGGTGTCTTCATTGACGCTGACCCTCAGACTGGGATCCTCCAACTGCATTTCCTCCAGCGCCTGCTCTAACGATTTCTGCTGGCCCAGAGACGCGGACTCGATCGAGCAGAAGAAGACCGGTTGCGGCACCTGCACGCCGGCCAGCAAGGCGCCGTCCCCATCCTCATCGTTTATCGCCTGCGCACGGTAGGACTGTCGGGCGTTTTTTGCCGAGGACTCGCTGGCCACCAGGGTGTCGCCGGTGACCACACCCTTGAGACCCGAGACCAGAACGATCTCGCCAGCGCCAACCCGACTTAGCTCCTCCTCAAAGTTGTCGGCACGAGCAGTCATCAGGCGGGCCACCTTCTCGGCCGCACCGCGGGACATGTTGAACAGTCGTTGACCGGCGCGCAACTCACCAGAGTACACTCGCAGGAAAGTGAGTCGGCCACGCTGCCGATCGTGAATCACCTGTAATGTGTATGTGTGGAGAAAATGAGGCCTGAATTGGGTGCACGTTTTCACGAAAAATGAGCAAACATAGGTTATTTATTAACAAATTGAGGGAATAGAGTGAACATTAATCTGCAACCACGCTAACCTTGAAGGCGAGAGCGCAGAGGTCGTCGCCATAGTAACGGGTGAAGGGATGGTGTCGATCCTGCGGCGAGGGCAAGTAGCGCACCACGGCGTCCAACAGTGGCTGCACGCCCATGTTGCGCTTGGAGCTGCCACACAGCACTGGCAGGCCGTTTCTGGCTAAAGTCACTCTGCGCAGGGCTGACTCTAACTGTTGAGCCGACACGGACATGGCGTCGTCTACACTTACGTAGATGTCAGCCAGTTGATCGTCCAGCTCGGCCGTCGCCTCCACCAGGTGACGCCTGGCTTCCACCGTCCGGGCCCAGCCATCCCTATCCACCTCCGCACACAGCGGTTCACGAGTATAGGTTCTGCCTAAGGTGACGTCCTTAAGAGACCACCGCATACGCTCCATGCGACTGAGGTCGATGACGCCCACAAAGTCGACGTCTCGCTGTTCCTGGCCTGACGAACCTCTTTGGCTGTAGATGGGCAGTTGAGTGAGTAGAGGAGTCACCCGAAATTTGTCAGTAATGGATCGCAAGCATGCGCTGACGTCCGACCGAGGCTTGTCCATCTTGTTGAGGTAAATGATCAGCGGCACACCATAACGCTCGGCCTGCGAAATAGGTGAACCTGCAAAATTTAGTTGCACTCATTCTAGAATGTTTAGGTGTTGGGAGAATTTAACGGCTCGCCAAATAGTCACCCTGACGCCTGACGCCTAGCTTACCTGGTGCCAAACTGTCAGCGACTGGGCCTCAACGCCTGCAAATGATATAAATAAAGGGGAATATTATATAGAGGGGAGTAGTATTTAAACAAATATATAATCACTGAGTGATTAAATTCTGGAATCACCTAAAATCGTATAACGCTTCTAATAAAATCAAACGACAATTTTTGATTTTCTTTCATGTTCTCAGAATAACGACTACTAAGGTTTATTTAATTTAATGTTATCTTTGATTATTCATTATTTGAGATCATAACTAACACAAACTTTAGATAATTCAAACCTAGAAACATCTGATACTTTTAGTATCACTTGGAAAAACAAAAGCTCAATGTAGGATTTGTTTTACAAGCGCTCACCGGCAGACGCGTCAAGCACGGTAATAGCTCCATCCAGCACTCGCAGGCTTCGCTCCACTTCCATGGTGAAGTCAACGTGGCCAGGTGTGTCGATGAGATTGACACGGTGGTCCAGCCACGGAAAGCTCACCGCCGCCGAAGTGATGGTTATGCCACGCGCACGCTGGAAGTACGCAATTAAAAACAATCATCGGACACCATAAAAAAATGAAATTAAATAGATTTAGGTTTAGATTTAGATTTGATTATCGCCGCGCCGGGGCATTATGGCGATTTCCGTATGTGAGGGGAGGGGAAGTTAGTGAGACTTTGGGCAGGCTGGCCATTTGCGGGCAGCCTGTTGTCGGGACTTAAAACTGGAGAGGGAGGGGGCCTGAACTAAGTCTTGGGGAGACTGTTCCACTCAGTAACACTTCTGGGAAAGAAAGAGAATTTTGTGTAGTTGCTATAGGAAGGCATAACGGCACAAGTCATAACGGCAAAAAAATGACGTTAATTCTGGGCAGACCTCCTGCTCCATGTAATCGGTGACTGTGTCTCCGTCATCGACATCTCCCAAAGCACGACTTCGTCCCGAGTAGAACAACATGCGCTCGGTGGTCGTCGTCTTGCCGGCATCAATGTGCGCCATGATACCGATGTTACGGATGCGGCTCATGTCCTCCGGCCTCGGTCCGGCACCAGCTCCGGCACGCCCATCCGTGGCAACACTGTCGCTAGGCTGACGTGACACGGAACCTCCGGCAACAGCCGTATCTGCTGCCTTGCCGCTTGCCCAACCGCGCATCCAGCAGCGGATTGGTAATAGTTTCAAATAGCGCCCCATCTTTATATGCATAGCGGACAACTGGCACAAAAGCTGAACAGAAATCGCCTTTCAGAATATAAACTAGTCTCAAAATTGGTAGAATTGCTTCCTGGTTCAGTAACTTTCGATTAGATTATCACCGCGCCGTGGCATTATGGCAAATATGGCGAATTCCGTAGGTAAATTCTAGTTTCATACAGCGCATTGCAAGTAACAGGGGGCCGCCATTTTCTGCGCCATATCCGGCAAAAATACGTCATATCCGACATAATTAGGGTTTTCCAAAATGACTTTTTCACTTTTCGTTAGCGGCTGAAGAAGCGCTGCGCTTTCTCAATGTTTCTAAAGCTATATCGAAGATGGAGTGCGCATGCGTTTAACACGAGCGCGCTAAATCGCTTTGACTTAACGGCGTTTGGAAACTCAGTAATACTCCGATCGCCAGTAGGTGGCGCCAAGAAACACCAGATTGCAAACTTTAAAATACGGAATGAATTTTTTTTTTTCCAATCAACTGTAGTCAACCGCACTACAGGTGTTACGTCCCCCTCATAGTACTTATGCACTGTGCGAGGGGGAACGACCAGTACCCCGGGATCGAAATTTTCGAGAGCCCGCGCCGGGAATCGAACCCGGGACCGCCGAGCCACAGCCAGTAGCAATACCGACTGGGCTACGACGAGTCGTACGTTTGACGTAATTGAACTACGGAAATCGCCATAATGCCACGGCGCGGCGATAATTGCATCTAAATCTAAAATAAATGCACTCAAATAGCGGCAGTATACAATTCACTTTTTTATTTCGTAACATCACGAACCTAGAAAAAATTTAAATGTCATTAAATCACAGGACTAGATAACAATTTCTTATTTTTTCTCCCGTCGACTTCTTCCAAATTCCCCTTACTCAATTATTATGCTGACATTCTAATCGCAGGACAAATAGAATTTCCTCAATCCGAGCACCACACAAAACTGAATCACACTCATGGAGGGTCCATAAGGGCCGGCTTATTAAAAAAAACTGGCACATTTTCTCGTTCGGCGATGGAATGATTGGAATGCGATTAGTTACGCGATACAGACCTACGAAAACCCAACATGTGAAATGGAAACTCCTCGACCAGCGAGTAAAACAACTCGAAATCAAAGGATGAGCTACTGGCATCATCCACTCGGCGACTGAATGGAACACTTACAGAGAAGAAGCGACAGCAATTTGTTCAGATAATAGTATTTATATTTACACGAGGAACACATTTAGTCGAAACCTTTCTGCTTTGGGAATGTAAATTCAAAATTAATCAATAATTCAGCGACTGGGAAAGCATCTCTGCTGGATCGAATAAGCTGATTGGAATTCAAACTGACAATAAATTATTAAAATATCTACAAGTGCTTAACAATAATGGTGGTGGTGGTGGTGCTGGTGGTGCCACCATTAGAGACACCACCCATCATCTGTACACTGGACGTACAAACAGGTCATCGTGCCTTCACTTGGCCAGTACGTTAAACGTCACTGCTGTACCAAGAGTCTCAATGTGTTCATCATTACAGCAGACGCGCCACAAACTAGTTGAGTGCAAGAGAAGCTGGGGTTAACCGATTTAGAATCGGAAGGATAGAGAAAGAGGGGGAAGAGTCGAAATCAGAACTGACTCATGGCACTGCTGTACTGCGAATGGGGAACATGAGCACCTTGGCCTGCATGAAATTGAGATCGGGTAACGAGTCCAGGATGGCGCGCGCCTCGCGGCTCAGATTGGCAGAACGTCGCCTAGTCTTCTGGTAGGTGACGGACGCGCTGGAGGTGGCCGCCTGGCGCAGGATCTGTTCCATCAGGGGCGATGCCTGCTGCTGTTGGTGCTGCTGCTGGATGCCGCCGGCCTGGACCTGTCTGCCAGTTGGACCACTATCGTCTCCCAGCAGCTCAGATTCAAGCTCTAATTGTTAAAAAAATTAAAATAGCGGTGGATATTATTTCTGATCTAGGGAATTGACGAGCGACGAAAGAGACTGGACTGGGATCACGCTCACACGAGACAAGACAGATGAAACAACCATATTAATAAAATTAATAGTTACTAGCCTCACCTGTATATCATGAGCGTTGGTTAATATTAGAATGTGACAGTGGAAACAAGCACAACAAATATAAACACACGTAACCGCTCAATTTGACTGAGCCAAAGAAAATGTTTGGAGCAAATAGGTTGAGAAAGAAAATTAAAAGTTTCATGGAAATACAGGGAGGCAATCGAGACACAGCGACGGATCGTTCCGGTACCTCTTGCAGTAGAGGTCTCAAAGCGATTGAACGGGAAGACTTACTAGTGAATTTGGAAGATGTGTTGCGGGTGATGACGTCGTTCGTGAGACTAGTTAGAAAGAAGTCGAGATCGAGAAGAGTGGAAGCGGAATCTGTGTCAAGGCAAAGGCAGGAGGGGGAGAGGAGTCCTCAGTTAGTAGTGGCAAGAGTGGGCTAAACTTCTGAGGGGTCGACCTGGCGCTGCAAGGGGGGAACAATGGGAATAAGAGCAGGGACCACAGATGGAGGGACGCACGCATACAACGATCACCAAATCCAAAAATAGATAATCATCGTCGGGAGAACAGAAAAACTGATAGGTTCACCAAGCCCAGACACATTCATTCCACTCGGAGGGAACTAAAAATATTTCTCAAATCAAACATTAGAAACAATCTGGGCTCCTACGTCACGTCTACGAACTAGCATACTAAAGAGCCACTAGTAACGAAATCAGAATCCTCCAAAGCCAGCTCAAATGAAAGAAAAAAGAAAATTCTGCGAGTAAGTGATTCCCGTTCTGTTGGCGATCGAGCGCAGGGCGTCCCTAGCTAGGGCAGACTAAGATCACTTCAGATACTGCGAGCAATCTTATGACAGGGAGTGTGGACAGAGCTCTACTCACCGTCCAGAGGATTGAGCAGGCCGCTGCTGCTCCAGTCGAACTGGGCGGGCGGAATCACGTTCTCCTGTTACCGAGAAACGAGCGTCGCAAGTCATGAGTCGTTAAACTAAACTGGGCAACTGATAACACTTGTGTAAATGGACGACAGCTTCCACTTCTTAAAAGCCAAGCGTTGCAAGTCATACAATCACTTTTTTGAATGTGTGAATTATGTATCATAATGGTGAGGCAAACCTGAATGCAATTTCCGTTGGTGGTGTCGACGGTGGACGACGCCACTCCGGACAGTTTGGCACCCGTCGTTCCAGCACCACTAGCAGCTGCCGTCGCCAGCGTCTCTTGATCCCAAGATTTGGGCACGGCTTTAGTCGGCTCCAGTGGGTTGAGACTCATGGTGGCAGCGAACAAAGGGATAGAGCTATTCCATTTCGTTCCCACCAGCTGGACAAGGAAAATACATTGACAAAAAAACTCGAGTGCAGCTGCTAGCACACTGTCCTTATGACAAGCGTGACCCGACAGAAACTAGAAACGAATGACTCACCAGATTGCGAGAATCAATGTGCAGCGACTGCAGAAGTTTCTGACTGGACTGGGACTGGCCCCAGCGATAGGTGAGCGCGTGAGTGCTGTCGATGTCGTACAGGTGAGACCAAACGCCTCTATCGACGATGCTACTGCTTCCACCCGACCTAAGCGACGAGATGGAACACGCAACAGCGTTAAGAAATACACGTTAGGCGGATGTCTGCTATTTGGTTTTGGTGGGGAGAGGTGATAGGAGAGAAATGGGAATGGGAGCAACTGGACTTGTAGGGGCGAAAAGGGAGCTTACTGATCGCCGTCTTCAACCGACAGAACAGCACCAAGAGCATCGTCCAGGCGGGGAAACGAAGCCGCCAGTCGTTCCTCACCAACCTCGGTGACGGTGGGAAAGGTCAACGCCAGTGTGTCACCAACCGCACTCACGATTCGATCGCTCTTTAGGCGAGAAGGAAAAGAAAACGATTTTTTTTACTTCACTGTAGTCACTGCACTACACCTCATGGTGCTTAGGCACTATAGCGAGAGGCGCATACGATAAACCCAACGATTATTTTTTTATTTTATTTTTTTGTTCCCTATAAACAGTAGTCAATCGCACTGCAAGATCTAAATGTGATATTATACAGTATACCCAGTTCCAGTTTCACGCAAAATTGTGAATCTCACCTCCACCAAATTATCCGGTTTAGCAGAATCGAAATTGCCAAACTCGTCATCCTCGTCCTCATCATCGTGGCTGCTGGTAAATTCGGCTCGAAACGGTTGCGACTCTTCTGGCACTTGGAAGCGGAACTCCTCAAAGCTGGCAAAATTCTCGGAAGCCCGCGGCGGGACGTCAGTCATGACTCGATCCGGCACAGAAGGAGGAGCAAATGCGAAATCAGTCCCAAAATGAGAATCCTGCAGAGAGAGACACGGCGAGGCGACACGGTCGGTTAGACGGGATCCAAAATCGGCCTCCACGAAATCAGCATCTTGAAATTCGTCCATGTCGTCATCGTTGACCGTTGGCGTGAGATAAACAGGCTCCTTAGACGGGGACGACTCCGGTTCGAATCCGGCAAAATCCGCGAAATCGTCATCGTCTTCCCCGCCGCCGTCCGCCAGCTCGCGCTCCGTTCCGACAATGTCTCTGTCCTCCGGGGTGCCGCGTATACGGTCGCCCGGCGTGCCCCGTTCTTCGTCCGGCGTTGTCCAGGAGTCGTCCAGCGTAGCATCCGAAGGTGCTGACGTCAGCCGAAATGCTCCGTCATCGTCGTGGCACTCGACCGTGACGGGTGAGTTGTCGGATCGGCCGCTGCTGCCCCCGTCATCCGGTGACGTGTCCACGCAAGTGCTGTCGCTGAACTGACTGGCGCTGCACAAACCCGAATCAGACACAGAGTCCTGACTGGCCACAGCAACGGTCCGAAATGACAAGTCCATCGCGTCGGGCGATGTCACGGTCGGAATGAGAACGACGGGACTCTGCCCCGTCCCTTCGCCCGCTTCGTCGTTGCACTCGTCCAGCCTGTACTCCACGCTCTCGCCGTCGGAGACATTGCTGTCACCGTTCCAACGCAAGTCGGAGGCCACGGCCGCTTCGTCAGTCGGCGGGCGGTGATCCTCCAGCACGGCATCGAGGGCCGCCTCGAGTGCAGCGTCGAGCTGGTCGTCGTCCGAGAAGTGCTGTTCGTCGTCGGCTGATATGGCGACACCGATGTGACCATTGGCTGGTTCGGTAGTCGCGTAGGTATCCGAGGGAGGCGCGTGGCCAGCAGAAGGCATATCGGAGGAGACATGGGGCTGGGCACAGGTAATGCTGTCGTCGACAACTCCAGAGTCGGCCAGAACTTCGACGGAGGCGAACGATCCGAACTCATCGTCATCGTCGAAGGACGGAGCGTCGTCTAGCGGGGGTGGACTGGAAGAGACCATACGGAAGTAGGCGGACATGGTGGGCGAAACGGTGTCCAGCTAGTGATGACGACACACCTAATCAAAAGAACAAACAAGAATCACAATCAATAATCGAGAGTTTGAACTTGTGAACAATTTTGCATTTTCTAATCGACATGATTCCCAACAGCTATTCTTCATGCTAGCAACATCCAGCTCCCTCCCAGCAACTCAAACGTGCGCCACTTCTCGGTAACACTACAACGGTAATGGGGAATCCAGATTTTCGTGTCGGAGCCTGTCCACGGGACACTTTTGGGTTTCTTTCTGGTTGCGCAAGTGGTTTTCGCAGAACCTAATATTTATTCAGCGGTGGACCGGAAAGTGTGCGTATGAAACGTCCACACATTGAGTGGTCGACGTCTGGCCTAGGCGCGTTTTGCTTTCTCACCTGTCAAGGTTCCACGAGGCGTCGTGATTCCGCTGGGGCTGCGACGGCGTACGATTCGATCTTTCGTGCTCTACTACATTTCCACGGCAAGTTCTGAGAAAAAGGGGAAGGCAGAAATGAAAAATTAATTGGCAGGGGAAATTGATGGAGTCGCCAACCCCCAGTGAACCCACCCAGCAATGGCCGACCAGTCGTTTCCGAGAAAGACCGCCAGAGGGCGCCAATAACCAGATCGAGTGAGGGTCCGATACGAGAGCGAATCTTACGAGCACTTCTCGAAAACGCTTCAGGACCAGAACATTGTAATTAGCGAGAAAAAGATATTTGCTGCCCGGCAAATATTTATTTCATAAATTGTGACAACGGCAAGAATCCACCAATCTCGGGTGAAACGATTCCGTATTTGTCAGCGAATCTCTTAAGAGATTGACGAACGCGTTTCAATGGTCAGAACCATCGGCCATCATACCCTAGTCACACTGCCCAAGCATACTTGAATAGGGTGCGTTAATACATTTGAACAAACTCTGCATAACCCTGCAAGGGCAGGAACGTACTGCCCGTTTTCGAATGTCCGCCGCCCATTTCAAAGGCGCTCGATAATCTCAAATGTATTGAAGAGAGGTGCGTTCATCTTTCCATATTATTCGTCCACGAGATTTGTATTTTGGGGAAAGCGACCACGACCGCGATGTTGACTTTGTCCCAGTTTCAAGCACGATTGAAATGTCTCGCGTAGGCTGAAGTATGCTTCCAGTGTAACTAGAGTGTGGTTCCAGTGTGAACGTGCGTGCGAGGGTTGTGTTTGGGGTTGATGAGGGAGGGAAATTTCTTTGCGGGCTTCTCATTCACCATTCGGTCCCTGGGTTAATCCATAAATGGTGGAAGGCCCCGTTAAAGTTTATTTGTAAGTCACGCACCACGTCCTTCCCCCTCCCTCAGGTACGGAAGGTGACTCCCCGTATCCGGCACATGACCTCCTGACGCCCATCCCCCGGAGGACGCTGGTCACGTAGTGTTTGCCCTTGTCTCAATGCCAACGTAGGTGGTTGGTGTGGTGCGGGGCGCCGAACCGGTTGTTGACTCGCCCAGCAGCTCCTACGTGCCTGCAGCCGTGTAATTCCATCATCAACCACCGCCGCGCCCACCTCCTTCTTCGCCTCTCTCCTCTCCTCCCCCACCTGTGCGCGCTGCTGCTGCTGGTCACGGGAGCGTCGCAACAGACGTCAACACGGAGGCAATGATTGTTTGCCAAGTGTGCGGCGCAGTGGACAACCTGCTGCGCTGCTCCAGGTGCAAGTGCGCCTACTACTGTTCCAAAGTAAGCTATAGGTGTCTTCATTTTATTGCCACAATAACGATCATCCGCTTTGTCTTTCCCGCGCAGTAATATCAACCCTGGCTTGATCTATTTAAGGAGCACCAGCGACTTCACTGGCGTCGACATAAACGCGAGTGCGGCTCCTCATCGCCCGTCCAGCAGCACTACCAGCATCCGCACCGGACGCACGGCACGCCGTCGGCCACCTCCGTCGCCGCCACCACCACCGCCACCGCGTTGACCAGCACCGGTACTGCGCTCGATTCGTTCGCCCCACTCTCCTCCTCGCCCTACACGAGCGCCGTCGTGGGATCCGACATCAACTACGCCTACGGAGTGCGAAGTGAGCGGGACGCCGTGGCCACCGGCGCCAGCTACAACGCCAACTTGCCGCCCGTCTACTACGATCTGCCCAGCGACACGCTCCTCTCCGACCACGGTCGCGCCACCTTGCCCACCTGGGACGACAACCTCGGGCTGACTGCGCACACGCACCACCACCAACAGGAACTGGCCTCCTTCTTCGAGGAGGTGCCCGTCCAGCAACAACAGTCTGACAGTGTGCCGGGGGAGGGAAGGATCGGATCGACCGTTTACGACGCGGGTGGAATCGGTGTCGGCTCAGATTTCGATAGCTTGGCGTTTCTCCTGAACGGACTGGAGGCTGGACCGACTTCGGCGGGCCTCGCCGCCGCCGCCACACCCTTGCTGGACAACAGTAGCTATTACACGGACGCTTCTCCCCCCGAGCAGCCAGCCCTGGCCGCCAGCGGCGTCGCCGCCACCGCCGCCGCCCAACCTCCCACCATCGCATTGCAGGAACACCATCGCCTGGAGCACTCTCGCCACATGTCGTCCGTGCCAGCCCCTGTTCTCTCGCCCGTCCCCTCCCTGCAACGCGCCGACCGGTTGCACGCCATCAGCGTCCAATTGATTCGCGACATGGACGCGCACGGCATCTGCGTGATCGACAATTTCATGGGTGCGGCGGGCGGTGCGGCCGTCCTGCGTGAGGTCCGTGCCATGTACGACGGAGGAGCGTTCACGGCCGGCAAAGTGAAGAGTAGTCCTGGTGGAGGCGGTGGCGGTGGCGGTGTCGGCGCCAGTCAGAATGTGCGCGGCGACAAGATCGTGTGGGTGGGAGGCCACGAGGCGCACTGTCGCAACATCGGAGCCCTGATCCGTCTGGTGGACGCCGTGGTCATGAGCAGCAACCGGACGCCCGGCAACGGAAAGCTGGGCCACTACGTCATCACCGATCGCACCAAGGTCAGCATACCAGCCAGCCTTTTGATCCCCCCGTGACAGCCGTCGCCCCACCCATCATATTTAAGAATGGGTGATGTGATGGCTTACCTTTCGACTCTTAAGGATCAACCTGAATGTCAAATTCATGAAGTAGTCATGAGAAAGAAACAAAAATCTGAATGAGTGACTTAATTAATGGTTCATTCGGACGCATCACAAATGAGCAGATATCACCGAAAAAGCACATTTTCTTTGACATTAGATGTACTTGACACCTAATTAAACGCTGGACTCGCTCGACATTCCCTCGCCTCATTTACATAAATTGTCGCTAACCCGCCAGTTTAAACGGTGACGAGACAGATTTAACACTTCCTTCTCGTCGTCTATTAAAATTGAGCCACACAAGTTTCGTTCAACCTTGTCAACCTCAAGAAGTCGGCAAGCTTAAATAGAAATTTAAAAAATCAGGTCAATTTTATTGTTCGCTTCTCCAGAAGTGAAAGGAATCGAGTTTGCAATGCAGCACCAGCGTATCCATGTACTGTACCTTGTTATTCACGTACAGTACAAATACCTCATACGAGATAAATTTCTAAAAATTCCAAGCTATTTTGTTTGGCCGTGAGATTTTTGGTTTATCACTTAGTCGAATTTCGCAGCCAGTCGTAAAATGTCGATCGAGATAAGCTAGATAAGCGTGGTTCGTTTCGCCTGAGCCACTGCCAATGTCCAAATGTGCGTTGACCCAAATGCGATTACTTTGTTTTGCAGGCGATGGTGGCTTGTTATCCGGGAAACGGAACCCAGTACGTCAAACACGTCGATAATCCAAACAAGGACGGACGTTGCATCACGAGCATCTACTATCTCAATCACGACTGGGACGTCAAGGTAATTCGAATGAAAGGAATGTCGGCGGACACATTCGGCAAATACCTGGAAATTGACGACACTCTCAAATAAAAATTCCATATCTCTGCTGAAATTTGAGGTCAAGAGTCCGATTGCTTAAAAAAATTTGAACACTAGCTTCATTACAAAATTGAACGTTTCATAAAATTATTTCTATTATAATATGACGTGTACCCAAAATGACTAGAATGTCGTCTGCCAAAATCTGGACAAACATACATCTTATATATTTTAAAAAAATCAATTAATCAAGTTCAGGTCATTGGTATTAACTTGTATACAATGTGCCTAAATAAGGAGCCCTTTAAAATTGACAATTAAAATTGGGAAACGTTAATCGAATCGAATGAAATTTCGCACACTTATTGGCAATACATCCCTTTTTGAATTGCCATCGTGCGTAAAAATGGGGTTCAGTGACGAGGATCGCATTATGAAACTTGAGCATAATTAAGACAACCGTCTCCCCATTCGAATTCCGAGACTCAAATTTCAAAGTTAAAATGTCTCACTATTAAAGTTGCGCCCTGACGGTGGCGCTTGTCGATTGCCGATTACCGATGCAATACGTCACTTTGTAGCGCGATTGCTCAACTTTAATAGTGAGACATTTTAACTTTGAAATTTGAGTCTCGGAATTCGAATGGGGATACGGTTGTCTTAATTATGCTCAAGTTTCATAATGCGATCCTCGTCACTGAACCCCATTTTTACGCACGATGGCAATTCAAAAAGGGATGTATTGCCAATAAGTGTGCGAAATTTCATTCGATCGGACTATTTTTGGTAGACTTGTTAAAAATAATTTTTTTACGTCAAAACATATGTCGTTGCGATCTTCGTCACAGAACGCAATTTTTAGAATCGCAAAGCAACTCAGTGCTTAGGCACTTTGTGAGAGACACATTTTCACCAGTACCCCGAGCCAAAGCCCGCGCCGGGAATCGAACCC
>JAQGBY010003333.1:0-19602 GCA_034698785.1 Mycogona germanica
GAAAATTTGCGAACACACATGAAAAATATAGATTGAACTTACCACCGACTTTCTTCACTACCCGATATAAAATTAATTTTTTTTTATCACCTAGTTTGTTGATGATCAGCAGCTAGGGTGAATGCAGATTTCTTGTAATACTTGAGTGGATTCCTTACGTAACATTTAGATAACTGTATACACAAAACTTTGTGAAAATTTAGAGGGGGAATGTTGACATCTTCAGACATCGTTCATATACATTAACAAAACTAAAATAAACAGAAATAAAAAATTGTAGACACATGTCTGCTAACCTAGACGAAAGGTCGAGTTGGTCGTGCTTTTCGAATTTCGACACCGGCCCATGTTATGCAACATATGCTCATATTTAATACGGCACTTACTATTTTTCATAGGTGCGCGCGCGTCTGTGTGTGTGGCCCACTTTTATTAGCGCCGAGGCACCTGCGGCCCCCCGGGCACCGACAAACAAATTTTGGTGGTTTTAACACCTCACCGACAGAAAAAAAAAACACCACTCTCCACCACCGTCTGAATAAACATGGCCGCAGGCAGGCAGCCACACTCTTGATTGGAAAGGTAGAAGTTTCGACACTTCCCATTTTCCAACCCCCACTCATCAACTGAGAAGAGAGAGGCGAAAAACATTATGAAACACAAACACAAAAAAAAACAAGACCCGATTTTGCTCGTAGGGGGAAGTAGATTGATTTTCTGGCGAGCAACTGACGCACCCCTCTAGCAAAAATCAGCTAACATCAATCTGATTGAAAAAAATAAGAAAGTTTTCCATCAAACGAAACCTAATTTTTTCCAATCAAAACACAAATTTAGCAACTAGATAACGTAATAACATGCTTTCTGATTGCGTTTTGTGGTTTCCTACATCGCCGCAAAATTAAATTGTACACCATCTACATTTTGAGATCGCAGGAATGGAGGATTTCTGAAGGAATAGACATGAACATGGAAGCGCCACCTTCAACCCTCTTTGAGCACCAACAATTCCTCCAAACGATAAAACCAACGGGGACAGAAACAAAATATCTTCGAAAATATTCTGTCACTTTTATGGTAAAAGGGGAAGGGGTTTGGATTCCAACTTTTGCTGAGGGGGCAGCCTCACCATAATAGATGGTAATGATACGGAGTGGGGTGGTGATGTTGAGGCAGACGCGGCTCTGAAAAAGTGTCGTCGTCTACAGCGCGCGTACGCCGAAACTGCACATGAATGGTAATTATTTCCGCTCGCTCCCCCGCACACCCGTGCATACACACCAGCAGCCGCAGGATTTGTGACGATCGAACACACGCACAAAAGGGAGCGTCGAGTTCATTAGTGGTAAGCAACAAATAAGAGCGCGCAATCTTCCATTGTCGAGAGTTACTCGACCTCATCTCCAACTCTGTGTAGGCTCACTGCGCGAAACTAAGCCTTCGTCAAGGCAACAGCATTCGATTGGACACGCGTTAAATCGCGCCCTGGGCCGAAAGCTATTACGACTCCTACCCCATTACGTGATCGCGACCCGCTCACTAGTAAAGTTGCGGCGCTGCGATCGCCAAAGGGGGGATCGATATTGCCTTGATCATCGACGTTAGGTCAGAGATCGTCACTTAAATGTTTTCAGATGGTGGCGACAATATTTGGAAATCGCATATTCGATCACAATTCGATCGCAGTGACATCCCGGGTTCATGTTCAACGATTATTCAACAATCGCAAACAAATGGCACAAGGTGTATGGTCAACGATCAATCGTTTAATCGTCATTTGGCAGGTTGCCACGTCTGGCGCGCCACCTGAGAAGAGCACCAAGAACTGTCCGGCACACCCATTTTCAATTTCTCAATTACTTCAATTAAAGAAAGTACAATTTAAAGGGCAAAAATCGAATCGACGCACATCAATTCGAACATTCCAGTACATATCCAATGTGGCCTGTTGCCCCGGTCAAATGCACCCCCCCCCTGCCCCTAAAAAAGCGTCTCCGCGCTTCGTCACCCAAATAAGCCGCAGTGCTGGTACGGCACGAAACGCAGATGACAAATCCAGAGGACGAGAAAAAAGAGAAATAGGGAAGCGGAGAAGAATAGAGAAGGAGGCGGCAAAGGAGAGAAAGACAAAAAAAATAAGAAGACGCGAGCTGGAGAAGAGAGAAACAGAAAATCGAATAAACACATTCTTTGTTGGTGGGGCGAGTAGGACTATGTAGGCCTGCATATCTGAAAACAGAGCGCACGGTGAGCTGTTCTCTTGCTCCTCTCAGCGTTCGTTGCAGCGAAAATCGATTCGCCTCCCAGATACACATGACCCTGTACATTGTACAATTTATCCACCTGAGACACCAAGCTGCAACGAAAAACTCGATCCCGAACATAAATACGATCCAAGCTTGTCAACACGCGCCCAAAGTGATAAAATCCAAAAATAAATAATTTCTGAATCGCCTGTTTCGGCTTCTAAAGTCCATTTAAACTAACCTGTAGATTGTCTATTTTCAATATATTCTATGCTTGAGCACTAATCGAGGATGGAATTATTATTTTACCATGGTACCCCGAGATCGAATACAGGAGAGACGGTGAATCGAACCCGGTTAATCTGCGACAAGTAATCTTTCTGACTACCTGTTCTATGTGCCTGTATAATTTGTCTTTTAGATGAAGACAGATTTAAAAAAACCTTAACTATCTTTACATTAACCTTAATTATCGCGATTAATCTAAATAAAAAATATAAACTAGTCACCGGACCTAGTCAGTTGTAAAATAAAATGGAAATTGTGCCCGGGACAGCACCGGACGAGAAACGACGAACAAGAGTTGGCGATACTATGATGGTCTAGCAAAAAGTAATAGTAAATTATTATTTAAATTTGAATGAACTAAACTAGAAAAACGTAGGAACTGACGATGACGATACATATCCAACAAATTTATCACATCCACATCTCGCGTGGAAAATTAATATTTATAATTACCCAAGGTAGACAGTACTGGTTTGACGTAACAGCACTTGCGATCATCAGCTGTCTTTTTTGGACGATGAAAAATAATTTAGAAAATAAAACGATGGGGAAAGAGAAGTTGGATGTGAATCGTCATCTTCTTGGTTGTAACGTCAGATCCTTCGTAATCGAATTCGGCAATTCATTTTTTAACTAATATTGCTATTATTTATTGTAAAAAGAGTTATCGTCAACTCTTGTTCGTCTTTTTTCGTCCTGCGCTGTCCCGGGTACAACTTTAATTTTATTTTACATGATCAAGACATCCATTTTAATTCTATTATTTTGCTAGCCAGTTGTGCTACTACAAATATTTCAATTCGATGGTCTAAAATATCAGTCGAAAATAACACCATTCACCTAGTCATTCACCGAGTTATGAAAATACGGCACGTCGAATATGAAAAGATAAAAAACCATCATTACAGAGAGAGTGGGTGTTTTTTGTGCACAAGAAATGATGATACATAATAGCTTATTCAAGGGATATAAAAATGAAATTCATAGAGCATTACGGCACTGGATTCGCACTTTCAAACGGGGAATACTGAATATATACAAGACGATCGTATATTGCCAATTTAAACGTATTGCCTATGTCTCTCTCTCTCTCTCTCTCTCTCTCTCTCTCGCTATCTATCAATATATAAACCGAATGCCAAATCTCTCGCTATTTGGCACCCCAAGCTACCACCCCTCTAACATCTAAACCTCCCCCACCCCTTACTAGGCAGTATATCCGAACGGACGCCATTTACTTCGCCGCATGAGACTCACTCGCAACAGGCTATCTTTATCCCCCCAATGCCCGTAAACCCCTCTATTCCGCAAAATAAAATCAATCCAACTGCACTGTAAATCGAGACGTTTTCATCCTTAAAGGAAATATCAATTTTTTCATATATTTCTTGTCTTTCTTACAGATGTCACCCCCAAATACACAGAAAGAAATTTGTTCAAATTGCAAAAAAGTTAAGAGTGTAATCAAAATTCTGCTCCTATGTGGAAATATTTGTGTCTAAAAAAACGTCTCATAATTTGAATTTCGGGAAGTTCTAGGTATGTGTGGGGACATATCTTAAAGGACATTAAAATATCTAAAAATTCAGATTTCCTTTTTTGCAGTGTTTGTTGTTTGAATCAAATTGTCAGTCGGACAAATTAGGAATCCAGAATCATAGTTGGTAGTAGTAAAATTGTCCCGTTTTTTTCCATCAGTCCACATCATTCACATGTCGAATCGGATGACACAAGAGAAAGACTTCGTTGTTGCAAAACGGCGGCCATTTTGGAATTGGCCATTTTTTCTCGTCTCTGTTCGGTCAGACGCGTCAATCGAATGACGACGCTCGATGGAACACCATTTCCGAACGAATCAACGACGGCGTAAAAAGAACGCGCACTCCCCCCCCCTCACCCACACACACGCTCTCCCCCTCTGCCACCCGCCGTTTTCCAAGGCGATAAAATATATGAATGAGAGAGTGAGCGCAAACATCAAACGACGTGACGTCACAACACCTACAGATACATCTAAAACGGAACTAAAAATAAAAGAACCAATGTGGCGCAAGTTTGACTGCCGCAAATAAATTGAGCGAGCATGCTGCCTGGTGGCGGCTGTCGGTTGAAATACAGAAGGTGGTCGGTCCTGGGAATCGGACATTGTCTCCCATAAGGATAATTATAGGGCCACGATTCCAGTCAATATGAATAATTTTTTAAAGGTGAAAACAAGCAACAAGCTTACCAATAAACATAATCTTTAATAAAATAAAATATTCATAATAAATTCATAATGAAATAGGGGTTGTCTTATATTGTTATAATACTCTTTAATAACTAGAATAATCTCATCTTATCATTGATTTCGTCGACGCAATTTTCGTCTAGGCAAAAATACACACAAAAAATAAGGGCTGCCAAAAATTTCCATTTGGGAGATTCAACGCGGGCATTACGACACTATTCGTAGGTAACACATATTCACCATTACCACGAGGATTGAAAAAGCAGGAGAGCTCGAGCCGGGATGCGAACAGGACACCATGTCCGTCTTAATATTAATTACTAATAACCGCGCTGTGACGAGCCGAATGTTTTTCTTATTAACAACAATGAGTCTCAACGAAAAAGTCAAACCAGTTACCAAATTTAAATGACGAGCCGCCATTTCAAAACATAATTCGAGATTGGTTTAAAGAAGATGTGACGAGGCTGCAGTAGGTTTGGTCCAAACATCACCATGCCCAAAACCTATTTTTTTCTTCTTCGAATAACTGGAAATCGAGTCTGAATAAGGAGAGGAGGTAGGGTTAGGGGGCTAAGGGGGTGGTGGCGATATAAACTGCGCAGAATGAGTCCATAAATCACCTGTTATCGAGAAAAATTAAGTGTCTCATTATTTATTCATAGGCTGGGGGAGGGGGCGGGCGCGTCGTCGGACCATTATTTCTCGGTTCTCTCTAGTCGGCTGTTTATTTTCTGCGGGTGATATATCCCACTATTCCCGTCGACGTGACCTTTTCTAGCCGCAAACGAAAACAGAAACACACACACACACAATAGGAGGAAAAACATCCGGGGCATGCGCAGCTGCGTTTAATACACGCTTTCATGAAAGTCACGTACTGCAACGCGGGGTATCGATTTGGGATATTGTATTAACACGCGTTGGTGAAAATTGGGCAAAGAACTTGAAAACAAATGGCTTAACCCTCTTCTTCCACCCCCACCCCAACCTCATCACCTCAAGCAAAAAAGGTAATTGCCTAAACGCCAAGTAAGATAGAAAAAAAAAATGAATTGTCGACTGTATGATTGCAATCTTATTACTCAATTCGGGAACCAAAATAAAAAAGTTTTTTTAAATGAAGCAATCGTTTAAAAAATACATTGTGTATTTCAAACATCATTCTAAGGAAATGATGATTGATACGACCTGTTGCAGGCCAGTTGATTGAGACAGACTTGGTGTTACGACGGTCCCGAGTTCGATTCCCGCTCGTTTACTACCAAAAATATCGTACTGTCGTACAATCCCAGTTGACAAATTAGATAGGATCTCAATTTTTTGCAAATGATCCTTAAATTTGGTTAAGGCGGGTCCGCGAGTACTCCCAGGAGGGAAACTGTTTATCATAAGTATCAGTAAAAAGAGGAAGGAACCAGCCAAGCTGCACAGAAGAAATCGACGCTAACCTCCTCCAACAAAAAAACAAAACCAAAAAAAAAAAACAGCAACAACGCCACTAATTGGTAACATTTATCTGAGCGGCGCGAGTGAAGATCTTTTTCTTAGGTGCTGCATGGGGATTTCGGAAGAGACCATAAGGAATGCGCAGTGGGGGTGGGGTCGGGGAAGAGGAGGAGGAGGGAAAAAAGATCGAGCCCGGTTGTCTTTCCCACACCTACGCGCAAGAGCAAAGACCCCCACCTCTAATGGGATGCAAATTTAAAAGCTACGCTCTCTCGGTGTACGAGTACTCGGTGGCGGACGCCTAACTCTTGGGGAAAGCGGAACTTCGTTTTCGGCGTGTCCTTCCCAGACCCTGAAGCCACTTTCACTTAATTCGGTGTACGTCACATTCTAAATGGCAACGAACTTAAAATCTTAGGCGTCACTTGCACTTCTATCCGGGCAACACTTTTAAAGAGTACAGATCGTCTTAAATTCGTACGACTCGTCGTAGCCCAGTTGGTTTAGCGACTGACTATGGTTTCGGCGGTTCCGGGTTCGATTCCCGGCGCGGGTTCTCGAAAATGTCGATCCCGGGGTACTGGTCGTTCCCCCTCGCACAGTGCCTAAGCACCATGAGGGGGCGTAACGCCTGTAGTGCGGTTGACTACAGTTGATTGGGAAAATAAATAAAGAAATAATAAAAATGAAAGTATGTGTATATGAGTGTATGTGTGTGTATCCTTTATAGACTCGAAAACTACTGTACCGATTTCGATGATTTTCTTTTAAACATTGGTCATAGTCCCGATCACATTGTTAAGGAAACAAAAATGGAAAAAATTGCCCGGATATATTTGTTTTTCGGGATGATTAATTTTAGCGGACGTCTACTGAACTACGTACGAGGTAGTGTGATCGTTCGGGCTGTGTGCACGAGGTAGTGTGACCGAGCGGGCTAAAAAATTCCCGGGAAAAAGGGAAAATTGTGTGCACGAGGTAGTGTGACCGAGCCATTTAACCGGAAGCCACAGCAAGGCGTGGCCCGGGTCAGCTAGTAAATAAATAAAAAATAGTGTACGAGTATATCACCTCTCAAGATGCAAACGAACGATAAAATGTGCTGGAGGGTGGCACATAATAAAAAGTAATAAATGTCGTAGCATCTATTTTAAAACTGTAGTGACAGGTAGGACTGCATACTCGCTAAGTGCTTCAGTGTTACTCTTAAAGGCGGCACCTAGACTGAATGCGAGAAATTGCGCCGGAAATTGAGCCCGGGACCGCCGCGCCACTAATCTGTTTCTTAATCGCCTGAGCTGCGACTGGTCATGGTATTTCTTAAAAGATCCAAAATCTAGAGAGGTCACATAGAATCTCTCTCTGATCTGCGGAGGATCCGTTAAGATACACGTAGACCCAGGTAGTGTGCGAGTGTGGTGAGAAACGTTTTGACGTGTTCTCCGGTGAGTGGTTTCGCAACAACCGGGGGCCGCATTCACGATGCACGGAAACGGATTAGAAACGCCGGCGGGCCACTTGAATGGCAACCGTCAAGAGGAAACTGTCACGGGGACGTCAGAAGACTAGTCCGGTGGAACTCAAACTTTCTCCCCGCCTCACTAATCGCACGAATTCTACCATATTGACCACGAGAAATTGCAATTGGCATTGACCAACATCACTAACAAACGACAAATTAAAAAAATATAATAATTTATCTGTATATGCAACGAGAACCATGCCCAACAACCATGAGGCCACCAGTTTAATTTTCCCCGTCACTTCCCAGCGCATACATTTAACGTGCCCGTAAATCAACGTGTACCACACATGTCTAGCCGCGAAGCATATGAGCGCGTCCACCTTTTGAGTGCTTTTTCAAATTAGTCGCAGAGGACGAGCAAAGGCGTGATGAGCGAATCGTGCACTCCCCCCCACCCCAACCCCCAACATAAAACAACCCCCATCCCAACCACACCCCCACACACAAACACCAACACCAACACCAAAAAGGAAGCGCGCGCAACATTTCACACTCTCGCTCCATCCACAACACAACAGACAAGAAGTTGGAGAAAGCCTTCGACCACGTTACGCTCTAACAGAGAGAGCAAACAAACACGTTGTGGAAACTCATTCTAGTGATGCTCGCATCACCATTGGAACTGCGTCTAACGTCTACGTAGAGTGAGGGGTGGCGACAGTGGAACAATCTTCCAGAGTCTCGAACCCAGATCCTATTAAAAAATAGGACACTCTAATGTTTGTAGAAAACTGACGTTCGACTTCTCCGTATGCCCCCTCCCCCTGAGGCTGCTTGCTGGTAAATAATGTTATTTCAATTGTAATAAGTATACCAGATGCCAGTAATAACTTAGGAAAGGAGGAGGGGTGACTCCACATTTAGGTATATTTCAACTCGAGTTCTCCAAAAATGGACTTCCCAAACACACCGTTCCCGCACGATCTCATATTTGTGCGAGTCCTGAATTGCGCGCCTTCAGGTGAGATGGACGAAGGTAGGGCTATCCAGCCGAATTGCAACATTGATAAAGATCCCCATTCCCCAAACTTCCTTTTCTTACCCCCAACCCCTCCAGCACCCAACACTCCCAAAAAGGATTTTTTCACGCTTCTGTATATATACACACGCGACTGAGAAAAAATTACTTTTGCCTTTTTTTTGTTGTCACGACAATGACCTGCATTTTTCTTCAATAGCCCATAAAACAGGGCGAAAGTGTAAACGTTCGGGTCAGCGCCACGCTGCGGAGAAAATTTTCAATAAGGAGTGGTGAAGTGAGTTGGAACAATGCCGATCTACGAAACTTTTAATTATCAGAAAATGCGAATCGTTTCAATGAAGGCAAACAAGAAAAATATGGCAAACATTGTTAAAAGAATATATCAAATGAGAAGCTTAGTAATTCATTTCATTAGCATTTCATCAAACCATTTTTTGTTATCGGAAAACGTATACATACATGAATTAGAAATATTTCGGTAATGTTTAAGAACAATTCAAGACCTAAATATGCAATCTATGCATGTTCTGATTGATTTGACAAGGAGAAAAATAAAATACAAACAATATATTCGTTACTATTAAAATCCCCCTAGTATGGCGCCACTTGTAACGCACATTCCATAACCAGGTAGTTTCGATTTAAGTACTGCTACGCCGCCTGGTGGTTTCGGCCGCAAGCTCACGCTTCGAGCCAGATGTTTCCTAAGATAACATACAGGTGCGTCAAGAGAATCAGGTATCCTTATGAGACCCCGAGTATACGGTAAGGGGTGTTCGCCACACACCAACACAAGACGTTCGTTACAATTTGTATGTGAAAAATATTGAGAATAGGACGTCTTAAATATATAATATATATATAATAAATAGCAAATTGTGCCCGGGAGTCGGCGACAAGCTCTTCAAATAAAATAATACAGCACAATAGCATAATAGCACTGTTATTTAATAAGAATTATCTAAAATGAAAACAACTGCAACTGACAAGAAACAAGAACGGTGACGATTCACACTTACAGAAACAGTGAACGGTCACTTCGTCAGTTGCAGTTCATTAGAGTTTAATCTTATTAAATAATAGTTATGTTATTATTTTATTTGAAGAGTTTATCGCCGACTCTCTCCGTCTATTTTTGTCCGGCGCTGTCCCGGGCACAACTTCATATTTATTATAGAATACAATTTCAATGGTCTGAGTTGAATCGGACATGCAAGATTCGTCAAATTGGGGTTTCAATTAGGGAAGGATCCACGAATGCAACTCGACGTAAAGAGTAGCAAGATTTGGCCAACAAAGATGGAGGCAATCTAAAAGGGTCGTTTCAGTTACCTGCTGCTTCGGTGTTTCTAACTTTTGGATATCATTAATGGAACGAGAGGTCCGTATCACCGTTTCTCTTATCTTATGATAATTGTGTTAAAGAGGTTCACCAGCGAGCGCGCCCAACCCCCCCCCCCCCCCCCCCCGGGAGACCCAAGTAATTTTTGCCGAGAACACAATCGTTGTTGGATAATTTTTGCGCGAAATCTGAAACAAAATTAAAGTGATTTTGTCCGTACGAGATCGAGGGATCTGAGGAGGGTTTATTTATCTCGCCGGGGTGACCAAACGCGCAACTAAACTAACATCCCCGGCCACCGGCTCCACTAAATATGGTCGCACTAAATACCTGCGCTCAACGCTACGCGGAGCATAGCTTTTTATTGCTCGAGACTCGGTCTCACGACCACCAAAAAAAAACGTATAACGAATTGAAATCACGACAACAGATTCGCTCGCGAACAAACATGGGGCTCGTTCGGAACGGAAATTGACTTTCACTGAGTCCAATGTCTCTATATCCTCATCAACTCAGGTTTTGCTCCATCGATAAGTCATTTTGTTTGGACCAAACGAGCACACGCGAGGAAAGATTTCAAATGATTACGCTGGACATTTTGAACTCAAGGTCCAAGACATTTGAACAAGAAAACATTTCGAGTTTCTTTTGTTCTGTCCTTTATAAATAAAATAGTCGGTGTAAATTATCAAGTGCATCGCATCGTAGAGACATCATTCTCGCAAAACTCTAATTTTCAGAACATTGGTTCAAAATATGACAATCATTTTGTGCCCTCTGGCGGCGTTTCAGTAAATCAATCAGTTGATTTTCGTTGCATATATAGTAGATTGATGATCGAGGAACTACAATATTTGAACAATCGCCCAGCAAGGGTACAGAGGCCAATTTGGGAGTTTGTGGTGCCACCAGCGGTTACAACTGCAACCTGCCGTCACTTTGAAAGTTACGAAAATAGCGCCACCTAGTGCAACATACGCAGACACGAAAAATGGTCTCCAAAAGCAAATGGATTTCTCCTCTTGACGCAGCTCAATTCTGATTAATTTCTGGGTGTGAAATTGCGCCGAACATAATTTCTGAACGCGTCCGACCATTCCAGAGAATTAGGTAGCGTTTGCTAGCGAGGAAACCTTAAGAATAAAAAAACTAACAACAATCCAGGCATGTAGTGAATGCCAGCAACACTGATGATCCCCTGGCAAAGAAGATCTCGCGTGTTTAATGGCGGCAAAAGAGGGAAACTGTCTTCTATTCAGCGAAACAGCAGCCGAGTGGAGAAAGAAGATAAATGGCGGGTCATAGCAAATAACGTGTTCAAATTACGCCAAATGTATGAAGAGCCTCTTAATGCATTGTTGGCGTTATATGGGAAGATTATCTATTTTATCCGTTGTTGCCCCGGTGTGGGAAGCCAAGTGAAAGACAGAATTAGAAAATAGCAATAATAACATGGCACATAGGGGGTATTAAATGAGAGACAGAATGAAGCAAAAAATAAATATACCCTCCCATCGCATATATGACAATTGTGATACCTGAGCTCGTATAGTGTTACCAATTAGGTGGATGGAAAAAAATATGGAAACACTCTCACCTTTACTACACAATAAAGAGTGGAAATACATCCGTATATTTATTATGATAATAACATACCAAGTAACATTAAAAATCACACTAATGTCTTTCGTAGAAGAACGGGCAATAATTTAATTTAATATACAAAACTTTAATTCCACATATGCACAACATTTGTTCCAAGTCACGTTTTGCAATCTTAAAAATAAGTTTATACAATTTTTTTAAAAAGAAAAGTGAAATTTTAATCTGCAAATAGACGTTAAAAGTTTTATACGTATAAGAAAAATAACTTTTTCGTGAAAAAAATGACCACATGAAATAAATTTGATTGCAGAAATTATACCGGATGAGTACTAAAAAACAGACCCTATTCAAATTCAAAATATGAAAACGTTTGTGAAATGGAATAAAATTTATTTATCATGCATGTTGGCAAGACATTCCTTTTTTAATTGCCCTCGAGCACGAACAACACCGTGGCGCCGCCATTCGAATTCTTCAGATCCAAAATGGCGTTCAAGCGAGAGCGAAACGCTTGTTTCATTTTACGTTAAAAAACAAAATCTCGTTTCGCTCTTGAATAGAGAGCGCTATTTTGAACCTCAAGAATTTGAATGATGACCTACCTGATGCAGACAGACCATACCATGATGGCATGATGGCACGTACACCATGATGGCAAATAGAAATGGAATGCCGATCTTGCCAACATGTATGCTGAAATTCATTCCATTTCACAAACGATTTCATATTTTAAATTTGAATTTGGTCTATTTTGTAATACTCACTCGGTATATTCCCATTAAGCAAAGAGGATAAAATTATTTCTGACATGACAGCTTTTTTTAAACAAAAGAATACGTTGAAAGAGAAGAGTACGTTTCATAAGAATACGTACAACAGTCAAAAACATTATATCAGACTATATCGATGTCAGATTCCTTTATGGAATGACGAATAAGGAAAATGAACATCGCAGAACGAAGTCAGAGAGCCAGAACCATGCACATACATCCTACGTTCACCGTTGTGCACAAACAACCGCAACCCGGCATTTGCAGTGTACGTGTGTTAAACAAAGCCATTAGAGTAAATAGTGAATAGCCTATGACAACCAATTCTCGTCATTCGAATATAAAAATGGCCATCGTTAAGAAATTATAATCTGTAAACCGTTGGAAATTCACATTCTATCGATATGCGACACGGACGTTTAGCAGGACTGATCCAATATCTGAACGCGCAGGATTAACATTAAAAAAACTCATATTAACAAATATGACGAGAATAGTAACCCCTCCATCAGGAACTAGCCAATTACAAATTGGATAGCGGATTAAGGCGTGAAAGGAATGGAACATTAGGGGGAGGGAAAAAGGAAAAAGTGAAAACAGCGTCTGCACGTGAACGCGTGAGCACGTGACGACTCGCGCGCGCGACACGTCCAGGTGATGGAAGCTTACCTGCGCTACAGTGCGTGCGCGCATAAACGAGGTGCTGGGGTAAAAAGAACAAAGAGGCTTTTCCCGCAGCCCGACGTCGACTAATAAATGTCACGCTTGCGCCTACACAGCTACGCTACAACCTCCCGAGACCACAAGTGTGCACTTGGCCAGCGCACGCGCGCGCCTAAGGAACTCAAAAAGTATTTGCTTTTCTTTCGTCACGTGCCAAATTGTACGAACCGTTGCAGATCTATTCGCTGAGACTGACTCAAGGTGGGACTGATCCCGAGTTCGATTTCCGACGCAATAAAATTTCAAAATAATTTTGTCACCTATGTTGGTCTTTCTTTTCTTTATGCCTCGCGCACGTGCAACTCCGTGACGTCATCTTTCGAATTCTTAAGGCTCGCAATGCAAGAGTAAAACGCCATGTCTGGTTGTATTAAAAAAGTAGTTGATTTAAAATTAATCTTAATAAAATTGATTAGAAACTAATGACATTTTTACACACACACACACATGAATGAAAGGTGACTCAACAAAGATTTGCAATTTTATAATCAAATTTCTAGCGAAACGTTCTTTTTAGGCCACCCTGTATAAATAATGCGGGCCCTCGCTGCAATTTAGGCAGCATATGTGCACCCTTGTGAAAACGGAGCTTGCGAGAATGCTAATAGGTAAAAATAAGATGAAACGTTGGACGCGAACTCGATCAAACGGTAACAAGATTATTAATGAAAATAATAGAAATTATTTTGCTAACAATACTTCAATTAATACAGAAATTATAAAAACACTGTATACAGATACACGAGGCGAAGTACAGACTGCTTCGTGGGATTTTACCTGTTTACATCCACCGGCTTCCCAACCAAACTACGAGAACGCTAATGTCTGAGAGAAATTTCAGATATCCATGAGACTTTAGTTTTCGGGTCACATGAGGCTCTCTCTTTCTAGACACTCAGATGACAGACAGGAATGGACGTGCACCATAAAAGTAATATTTTATAGATAATAAATGGCATCGATATATACTCTGAACACGCGTGTCGGTATCTGACTCGCGGATACATCTATCTACACGTACATGGCATGAGAGATTGTAGAACTCGAAAAAAACAAATTTTACTTTTAAAAAAATCGAATACGAGGTTCTTCGTGCCTAACAGGACTCGTGATCTCAGGTGAAAAATTTATGCGAAAGGTGGTCGATATGTACAGAAAAATACAGTATAGCCCGACTTTCATTTACCGACACACACACAAGGTGATAAAGTCAGATGCTGAGAAATTGAAATTGGGAGATAGGTAGAGGTGGGGGTGGTGGTTGTATTATATATATTGACACGACTGTAAGCTACACACGTCGGATTATCAACATTGGAGCGAATAAAGTTATTTTTTGGTGGGCGAGGCGAGGGAGGAGAGGTGATGGTGGATATTCTAAGAAGTAAAAAAAAGCAATAAGAGGTGGGGGAACGAACAGGGCACTTATTTCATGAGTAAAAAATATTCAGTTGGTTATATATGTATGGGAAGGAGCGTGCGGGCACATGCAAGTGTTCGCTTAAAGCACAACATTCGGAAACAAATCGCGAAAACATTGCTCCGTCTTTGTACGCAAACATGTTTGTGTGGTGGTTGTATAAATATAGATTTTTTCCTGTACTGTTTGTACGACAAGGAAGCAATTCCGAGTCACCGAAGCACTCTATCAACAAAAATATTCCGGCTTCTTGCAATTCAATTACATGTATGTATTCTGCGAGAGGCTTTCGTAAACAGAGCTAAAAAATAAACTTTATTGATCATTTTTAGAAAACATTCGAGTAGTTAAGTCACTGACTGGTTCGGGTTAGCCCTATTTGTACACTGGGATTGAAAAAAGCCCGGGTTTTCAGTATTTTGTTATTAAATATGAACTGAATTGAAAAGTTTGTGAAAGCTGTTCTTGGTCAACTGATCCCCTTAGCTATTTGTTAAGGGATTCTAAGCTCGCTTTCCGCCTTGTAACCAACACAACAGGTGACCACCTGACCTTGGCCTCAGACCTAGGTAGGGATCTTTAATGTGTACCTGGCATCATACAAGAGAGGCTTGAATTCCATTCCGAAGGATGTGTAGGCATTTTCCCGGCCGAAAAATGTAGGAGGGTTTGGTCAGGAATTGAGCCTGCGATCGCGGGGTTTGGCGCAATAATCTCTTGGCCAGCAGATCTACGTTTTGGAAAATATTCGTTTATTACTCTGAAAAACGATTTTTGTCGGTTGGAAATCGGGTCTCCCCTTCTTCCTTACACACATCACCCGCTTAAAAATCATTACTCATTAACCAGACAAGCAAGTTGAACGGTGATGCGTGTTTCGTGAAAGATAACACATCAACTGCTCTCTCTCTCTCTCTCCTCGGAATCGTTTCAGGTTATTCTCGCTTCGGCCCCACCCCCAGGTTCCACACCTCCACCTCCCCCGCAGAATTGGAAGAAGAAAAAAAAATGACGAAGGGGAAATTCGGTGGTGGGAAAGAGGACGAATATCGATTCCACTCAACATCAACCACTTGACACAGTATACGAGATAAGCCCAATTTGTAATCAATGACAACTTGAAGCAATAGCTAAACGATAGATTTTCAAACGCAATCTACTTTTATACCAGACTAGCTGACCCGGGCCACGCCTTGCTGTGGCATCCGGTTAAATGGCTCGGTCACACTACCTCGTGCACACAGTTTTCCCTTTTTCCCGGGAATTCATTTGCACCCCGCTTTGCCGCTTTCCCGTGCTGCGAAGAAGAAAGGATGCATTCATTTGCATCCCACTTTCCCGTGCTTTGCCGCTTTCCCGTGCTTTGTCGCTTTCCCGTGCTTTGTCGCTTTCCCGTGTGACGCATGATTGTGCTCAGCTGGTGGCGTTAAATGAAACTGTTTCCTGTGAAGGGAGGGGGGTTCTGAACTGACGTCAGCGAGAAGAACAAAAGAGAGAAGGTTGAAGGTTTCTCTGAGTGAGTGGGGGAGCACACAGATAATTGATTTGGGGATCGCGGAAATACTCAAAAATGATTCGCGGGAATATGCAAAAAGTAAAAAAATGTACGATCTCATGATCGTAGGAGAAAAATTTGGCATAAACCATCTTGGGAATGTAGTGAACAAATTCCCAAAATTTCATAGTGATCGGATGAATGGTTTAGGAATGCATAAAGGACATACAAACAAAGAAACAAACATATTTTCATTTATATATATATAGATGGGCAGGTGAAGGTAGATTGCAATTGTTTATAGTAACGAGCATTCCATCAAAATCCAAATAAAACCCAATGAACGCCGGAAACGCTTTCTCAACTATAGCCCAAACAAACTAACTATCGATAGAACTATCGATTCACCACAACTGACTCGGAGGACATCAATAAATATGGTGCAAAGCGGCAAAACCGTCAAAGACCAGACCATACGATAAGGCAAAGTACCTACATTTCATTTTTAATTGTTAACTTCTCGTTGCTTCGGCACTGTTCGGCACCAAAGTACCTAGGACTCGAATGAATGAGAGAACCGGCGCCGGGAATCGAACCGTAACGCCCGCTTTCGTCAACTATCTTTTAAAGTTGTCGTTAACTACAGTTGTCCCACCCAACAAACAAATAAAAAATGAGCGTTTCAGTAGTATGACCAGCGTAGAAAAAATATAGCCGGTTTCGACCCTTGTCCGGTCGGGCCAAATGACGTGCCAATCGCTTATCGAATCAGAATTTTTACGAACTAATTAAGGCGGGGAGAACGAACACTTCTCTCGCTGCTCTCGTTTGGACGAGCGGAGCACTAAAAGAGCGCTCGCTGTGGTTTTGGCGCGCTTGTGAGCGAGCGGTAACTGGTTTTTCGTCCATTCCAGCGTCTTCGAAGCATCTTTTCATTTCGATGGAGCGTAAGATCTCCCGCCTTCCCCTCCTCTCGTTCGCTCCAGCCAACCAATCGATGAATGAGCGAGCAACCGCAGATTTAAACGTTCTTTTTCTCTCTTCCAGATGTTGCTCCACAGGCCTGAGACCATCAGTTGTCCAACCCAGAACCTGCCATGGGATATGTGGTATGCAAATGCGAAATTTTCGGGGAAAATGTTGATAATAGATATATGTTTTTCATAAAGATGTGATAAAGATCGTGAGCGTGAACTTGTATTTGCCAGAATTTTTTTAAAATTCACTGTAGGGTAATATCACTACAGTATTTCCTGTACTCCTCTTGGTACTTAGGAATTTGTTCCGGCAAATTTTTCATTTTTCAAAACCAATGTCTGACTCTTGGATTACGTAATCAGGGTGTCATGTGTAAAGCAAAACAAACAGGTGCATAGCGGAGCTACGCTGCTGAAAACTCCCAAATTAAGAAAACAACGACTGCTCTAAATGGACGCAACGCAGGGTCCACGGAGGATACATGAACACACGCGAGTTTCGGGGGAGTGCCCAAATCTGTGTATGTGTGTGCAGCCTAGTCAGTCACTCAAAACAAACTTCCTGGTGATTAAATTTAATCGACAGTGAAACGAAAACGAACGATCTGAACTTGGCGCATGCGATGCTAATAAATTAGCAGGGGAAAGAAAAGGAGGAGGGGTGGAGTGAGGGGAAGAGAAAGAGAACGAAAAAGGAGACTACAAAAGCTCCTCTTGCAAAAATGCCAAGAAATATATTCCTGACTGACGCTCAGACTCCACCTTTCCAACCGTTGTGGCTCCTTACCACTTAAGATCGAGTCGCTTAGAAAGAAGTCCCGGGCAAGTCCAGTAGCAAGCCTTATCACGGACAATAGAAACAACTGAGCATGTACACATGGAATGAACAGGGATGGGAGGAGTGTCCAGAGTTTTATCACCATCGACTGAGAGCTTCGACAAAGTAACCGAATAATCGCTAATGTTTCTTGCTGTCAATTAACAACACCACCAACATAAATTGTTCTTGGACAAGGAGATGCTAGAAATTTAAGGACATTTGGTGGTTTGGGAGTTCAGGGATTTGGTGTTTGATTTGGGATTTTGGATTTGGGTAGGATATGATTTGGGATTCAGTGATCTATTCCCGGCAGGGGCTCTCTATCTCTATCAATGGTGCCAAAATAGCGCTGTAACACCGAGTAGGAGATACAGCATCTCCTGTAGTGCTGTTCATCTCAGTTATGAGGGAAAAGAACGCTAGGAATTTAGGAGAATTGCATGTCGAAGGTCCAATAAAAAATTAATCTACAAGTGATGCTGTTGAGCCAAGCAGTGTCAAATTTCAAGTAGACGATCAAATGGCTGCATTTTTTCATTGGAGATTTTGATTATATCGCTCATCAAATTGTGAGAGCACACACTTCACCACCAAGTTGAATCATTAGGTGACCAGTGTCAGATAATTCACAGAGACTTGTAAGACGAACGACTACTCATCCGAATTGGTTTCGAAATTTGGTAACCTAAATAACACACGCACACTCGAACAACTCTTAACTTCGATAACTCATCAAAATACGAAAAACACTACAGTCGCTCAATTATTGCTGCGAAATTTTGTTGCTCGTTGAGTGGGATCAAAGGTTAAGCCGAGCGACACTTCATTTGATGTGGAGGACCTGATTTATGACAGGTCAACCTCTGAACGCACTTCGAAGAAACTTAGCAAATTGGGAGCAACATTTATTTATGAGATAATTCTCGAAATTATTAACGAAAGAAAACCAGAACGAAATACTTGAGCTAATTTTTTGTGCCATTTCATTTGGTTAAAGGCAATTATGCTAAAGTCCATGTGCTGCCTCACAACAAAATGCAATATGTCTAAAAAAAAAAGTCTTTCATTTTTCGGGGCATCTGGCAAGATCTTGCAAAACGTTGGGAGGAATCTTATTACCCACAAGTGACAAGACGAAGGATCGAGCCCGAGATTTTACTTGCACAAGGAAGGCTAAGGCACGTAAGTAAACGTGAGTAGTCATCACCATCATCACATTCTGAAATTGTCATCAATTTTCCGATGATGCCCAAAATGCAACATTCGACCACAATACTTTGAGGCTTGGTTAAATGAATTGTATTAGCTACCGCAGCGCCTTCTAGTGTGCCAGTAAATCGTTACGAAGATCACAGTTCCCCGGTTTTTCATTTTTATTTTGATTGTTTATGTTATCAAGTCGAAATTATTAAAAAATCAGCAACTCAATCTCTATTTTTATATTTCCACAAGAGGAGCTCCCGGCTTTGCCTGGGTTTACAGTAACCACCAATGAAATAAAAAAATAATTGTTCAAATTTACCGGCTATTTTACGTTTGAACGATGACACGCGATAAACGCAAATGTTAAATGTGAAGTAACTAATTTTTCACATGCTATACTCTGTAATTACGTCACCAGGAGATGCATTTTGATCCTTCAAATTTGATTCTCAACATCAAATTGCGGCATCTGCGCATGCGCACAATCCCAAATTCCACTCATTCTCTTTTGTGCGCATGCGCACATG
>JAQGBY010003334.1:0-19601 GCA_034698785.1 Mycogona germanica
TCTAAACGATATTTATTATTTAGAAAAATAACAATAGCAACAAACGTTCCGGATTTTCTAGTGAAAAGAGCGTCTGTCTTCGGATCAGAGAGTTCAGGGTTCGCGACCCAACGTATAGGTGAACCTGAGCAGGAAAAATACGGTTGTCTCCTCCATCCCTCCAGAGCTCTAACCGGGCCAATAGTGTGAAGTCCCAGAGTGTGAAGAACGCAGTGTTGGGTGATTCTGAATCAGATCAATCAGCCATCCCCCATCAGCCGCGGTTGGTGACGCGAAAAATACGGTAATCGTGCTGTTAGCTTCTCGCAACTACTGCACTATGAATATTTGAGGCGATAACAAACTCGTCATCCTCGAAGCCGTGTCACCAGCCACGTCACAAAGTGGAGTCGCGTCTCACTACTCCAAAAGGCGCATTCGATTTGTCGCACACCGCATGCACATTTTAGAAGATGGCTCCATCATTTCAACCCCTACATACATTACATCCCGGAAATGGGTAAATCCGCAGACATGTGCGGTAAAAAGAAAAAAATAAATAAAATGCCTGCACCATCTTATGGGGCTGCTCGGCGAGACAAGACGTCGAGTTGAACATCATAATTCAGGCGCGTGCCAACTTCATGTCTTATCGATCGGTCAACGAATTTCGCGAAAACCGTAATCCAACGCGCCAATGCAGACTTTTTTTCCATTGCCAACATTATTTAACCTCATAAGGCCACCTCCTCCTCAATCGCACAAGAAATATTTATGTTTACCTGGATAAACAGTGCAGCGTCGGGCCGCAATTTCTTGAGCTCAGTGAAAAGAAAGTGGTTGTTCTGTCTGCTCGAAAACAAATTTCTTTATTCTTTATCCTTATTTAGTTTAAGATACTTCAATAGTGGATCTCACGAGGATATACATCAACAAATTCAAAGCGCACATCCAACAGCTTTATACAGACTAGGGGAATTCCAGGTTAGGCAATTTTATTTTTCTCTTTGCCACAATAATATTTTGCCAAACAGCATCGGGAAAATGGGTGAGGAGGTTCAAATCTCTCAATTATAGTCCTCTTATCTTTATTTAATATTTATTCATAACTACATCTCCCTAGTAGATAAAGGCGATGAAAAAAAAACAAGCCATCACTCCCCCAAAGTTATTTCATTTGAGTGACAACATCAGACGCGACCGATATTACGAAAGATAAAAAAAGCTGAATATTTCAAGCCAAAAGTAGAACAACCAGAATTTCAACAAAAAAAATGTAACCAATAAAATTGATTTATGAGATTAAATTTGAGAGTCGTGTTTGAAGAGAAAAAAAGGTCTGGTCAAGGGTGAGTTTCGTTTGAGAACTCTCAAATAAATCCTCCAGCCAGAGAGGCATCCTGTTTTCTACTACACAGCCCGAATTCGTTGGAAATTTCGATTCCACAAAACGTCGTGACAACCGCTCGGCCCACCCGCTGCTGGACCCCTCGCCGGTGGCCGCGACCACTCCCGTGACGGGGGTCGTCTGCCCCGAAGGGGTAGCGAGGGCAAGAGGAGAGAGCTAATAGGGGGGACTGCGCGACGGTTTGAGGTGGAATTTTGGGGTGGGCCGACCATGATGATGATGATGATGATGACTACGCGCAATAACAATGCAGAGTGTGGAACAATAAACGGCCGGGCCAGACCAACAAAAGCTGTATATCCTGCAGGCCGCCACGTCTAGACGGACAGACACTCACACACACACACACACAATCGCTACGGGTGCATCATCATTTTTTGATGATTTCACAGCCGCGAATAAATTAGCCGAGACCGACCGGGACCATCGGCCGCCAGACATACAAATATAGCGCTTGCCCAGCAGGTCGTTACAACCAGGTCGACCCAAATCCGCTTTGCAAAAGTGTCTGGCTGCTGACCGAACGTTTCACAATGAATATACTGTACACCCCCGACTCAAGCTCACGCTGTACTCGAGCACAGAACGGCCCCCTGGGATCACCATCACCATTACCATCAATTAGAACCGACTTGGTAATTACTAAAGGAAAGCTTTTCCAAAGCGGAGGAGATTTAAACAGATTCTCACAAATAAAGCTAACTTAAAACACTGGATTATCTGCCACGAAACTGACTCGACTACAGAGAATGCTGATTTAGACTAAATTTATTTTCGGATCCCCTGGGTCAAGCTGCCTCATGTGAAAACGCCTATTGGCCGGCCGCAGCAATCTGCATTTGCATCTCTCAGCATGCATCCTCCTCTCTCCTCGTCCTCCCCCGTTCCCTCCCGCCAACCCCAAACAACAACAACGGCATGCACATGACATGCAGGTATTATATAAGCGGCGAGACTCCCCATACGCACACCCGCCACTAGCGCCACCAAGTGTCACTCACGCCAAGCACCAGTCTAGCCACCAGCGGCACCGACAGAACTCGCCGGCCCACACCACGCTTACTGTCCCGATCGGCTTCGAAATAAACCTGTAATGACACCGGACGTGCGATCTCGCCTTACGTGGAGGACTAGCCAGACTACTGTATCTATGGTACAGTGATCTGGCTACGAGTGCAGCACCACGCTAGTGGAATCGATATCCTAAGTCAAAAGTCCAACGTTGTTTCAATTAAGAAAATACTTATTTAGGATGATCAATACATATACGGTTCGTAACTAGCGTGATCCAGATAAATGTACATTTTTTCGTGTATTATTTTAGATAAGGAAATGGACTTTCTAACTAAATAACTGTCAACGGTTCCGGATAACCATTTATTTTTAGACACTCACAAGTGCGCATTAGGTTAGGGGTTAATGTTACCCGACAGAACGACAACCACATGTGACTATGCATGTGTTTTAGGGCGGGCTGTGAAAATGTTTTTGTTATTTTTACGACAGAGTATGTCCATCGCGCCGAATGCTAAACAGCCGTCTACATTTTTGCATTGGTAGCGGAGATTATCACACTTTGCCCGGAAAACGATGGAAACTTAAGAAATATCCACTTTGTTTTTTCAACGTGTAAGCCACAAACTTGTCAAGAATAGTCCCATAATAAAACTAAATCACTAAATAGCATTGTAAAAAAGTGATTTGATGATTTTAAAATGTGTTTAATCGCATTCATTTTTACTTGCTTAGTGAACAGATCCAAAGGTACAACTCGGTATTGCAACTGATTGTGGCTCGGCGATCCCGAGTTCGATTCCAGGCGCGGGCTCTCGGAATATCTCGATCCCGGGGTGCTGGTGAAAATGTGCCCCGCACATAGTGCCTAAGCACCAAGAGGGATACCGAAAATCGTGTAGTGCAGTTGACTACAGTAAATCAAAAATATAATATATTTACATTGTATGTACACTATTTTTAATCTTTCTTATTTGAAACAGAAACCCAAAATGAGTAAAACTCAACTTTCAACAGCCAACCCTTATAATGCTTCAAGTTGTGCTTGAGATTGGGGCAAATGGTCTTTTGAGATCGTGCCATCGCGAACGATACAAATCACGTGCTCGAATCTTATTAAAAGTGCAACGCACCCTCTGTGTCAAGCATAATTGAAAATCTTGATCACAATTGTGATGGAGGGAGGAATTGTCAAGAGTGGATAGCAATTTCTTGTCAAAGCACGGACGAGCGCCAGGTGCCAATCCTCGTTCAATGTTTAAACGCACCTTGCTGCTTCCATGCTTGGAATAACTATGCTTGGCCAGTGTAACTAGCGCATTTATTGCTTACAACAATGACCAGTCCTCCATTTAGTTTATGTTACATGTGCGGCGAGCCACAATTTGTCCACCACCGCACTACACAAAGTCCAGACCCCATTTGCAATCGCCTAAAGAGAGCGACCATTCGCTGCCCAATGACGTCGTGTCTGCACCGTGATTCTGAAATAAGCTCAGCGCCGTCAGACGGGGGAGTGACATGGGGGAGGGGGAAGAGGAAAGGGGGACCTTTGCTTGTTCCTTTTGACACATGACGTGTCCGGCTGCCCTTCCCCCACCCCCACCCCCTCTATCAGCCAGCAACTATAAATGGTCGCCACCGGTAATTAAGTGCGCACTTAAAAAAGGAAAGGTGACTCGGTGACGAAACTCGCGCGTGCGACATTTTGCATTACAGAGGGCGTGAAAAGAGACAACACCTTTTTTGAATAGGGGGACCAACAACCGCGAGGGCCGTGAAGGGGTGAAGGAGTAAGGGGGGCATTTAGATGATAGTACATGGTGGTGAGGAATATCAAGAAAAATTATCAACTAAGTTTAGATGAGAAACCCGACTCGGGTTTCCAAAATTTCTGGAATGTTAAATTGAGAACAAATTTGTTTATTTTTCATGGCGTTTGTTTATTATTTACTCGAACACCAAGGTTGCTCCTCAGAACCTCAGGAATCTTGATTTCGCAAAATCAAATTCGCTCAATCCGTCCTTCGTTCAATCCACCACCAACCAAAAATCTAGAAACGATAACTGGGTGGAAAAAAGCAAACGCGGGTAACCAATATAAAAATCGCGATGTAGGGGAAAGATAATGACAAGTCGGTGGATTTGCTCGGTTCGACAATGACTTGACTTGGTTTGGTAACCCGATGATAACCCAACCATTTCGTCTGGATAAATTACTCGGGCGTCTCTCTACAACAGTACGGATGTCGATTTTTTCTTCGTTTTCTTCAATATAATTTATTCTCCCCAACCACCCCTTCCTTCTCTCCTTCCTCTCCCACCTTCCACCGATTCCTTGCCACCCCCGGTCTCGTCGCCCGGTAACCATCAACCCTTTGAGCTGGATTAATGTGAAAAACGTGTCTGAGTCTGGAAATCGCGAGACAAAAAGAAAATTGACTGATCGACCCAATTTGTTGCGCACCGAGCGCGTCTACGCATGCGTGAGTGAGCATATCAAATACAGCGAGGACAGACAACAACTATACGAGATCAGAAAAAAGACGCAGTCGAAAAAATTAGAAATTCCGCAACAATCAAATGTAGCTTTCACACAGGGGCGAGGTGGGAGGAAGGAGGGTTTGAGGCGGAAGCACTAGTAGGTCTCCCCCTTAACAAACAGCAAAAAGAAAACGAGACAAAACACAAAGACGAAGAAACAAAACAAAAACGAAATTCACGATAGATTCACTTTCACAAACCCCGAAACAACAACACAAACATGTTGCGGACCGATTCGGTCGCAATAAATATAAACACACACGAACCACAAACAGCTGCCGGACTGAGCGCGCCATCTAGTGTCAGAGCGCAACGCTCATAGACACCAGGTATAAACTACACCGCACTCGCCAACACCGCATATATTATTAGTCAGTAAATTTCGCCGCATCCGGCTTAACGACGGTGTCAGGTGATTAAACAACTCCGAAAATGCTAGATTAATTCAACGGCGTGTGTGTGTGCGGTGCGTGAAGGGCCAATCAACAAATCCATCGAACAGGTAAAGCACACACACACACACGTGTTACACCGTTCGGACACGCCCTCGACACAATTTGCGTCAGGCGCAGACAGCGGGCACAACAACATAGAAGGCCGGGGCGGGGGTGGGCCCCATTCATCATCCAGACACGGATAGACGCGGCGCTTTTGCACACGGCTATATACGGACCCCGGCGGGACAGGCAATTCACATGGTAATTAGGCAGACGGCATTACCGAACGTCATTAGCCGACCATAAATACCGGCGGGGCCCCACCGTTCGCCATAAACCACTACGAAGGTCAAACGGGGGTGGGGGGGGGGAGGAGAAGAGTGAAAACAGCTCCCAACCACTGCCCCACACACACACACACACATCGAAAGAATTTAAGACTGAAATTTGAATATTAAAAAAAAACGTCAAAAGTTTGAGAAATGCGAGGTCCGTTCATCCGAATCTCCCATTTGAACGCAATTATGTGCGATTCGTGCAAACATGTATGCGGTGCGCACCAGCAGAAATAATGATAAAAATTATATTAAAAGGCAGACTTCTCCGAATTTTTAAATCAGAATGAACAAACCGTGTAATCATTTCAAGAAACCTTCCAATCCAGGTGATAAAAAAATACTGTTAAGGTTGTTTACAAAATTTCATGTCGCATTTTTTTCTGTCTGTCTGCATCAACATGTTATTCTGAGAACTTATGCTTCTTAAGATATATTTGTTAAGGTGGATCATTAGCGTTTCTGTCCTTACCCCCCCCTCCCCATCTCACTTCCCCAGGGACAACCCGGTAATTTTGCTTAGCTTAAGATTTAATAATCTATGGAGATGGGGATCGTTTCAGTGTATTCATAAGTTTGAGGTGAATTCATACGTGTTTCGCAAATCTACAATTTCTTAACATTTCTTGAACATCGATCAGAAAGCAAACGTTGTTGATCGACAATCTTGTTGCCGACACTCGATTACAGTCCAAGCAATTATCCTATATTTTTTGTCAATTATTTTAGTGACATTCGAACAATAAAAGAAAACTTCTCAGATCTGTAACATAAATAATTTTTGTTTTTGTTTCCAATCAACTGTAGTCAACCGCACTACAGGCGTTACGCACCCCCTCATGGTGCTTAGGCACTGTGCGATGGGGAACGACCAGTACCCTGGGATCGAAATTTTCGAGAGCCCGCACCGGCAATCGAACCCGGGACCGCCGAAACCACAGTCAGTCGCTAAACCAACTGGGCTACGACGAGGTTTACATTATCGATCCGCTCCATGAATCGGCTCCAGGCTCTACGGAGCTCAACGGTCATCATGGACACCCGTTACTTCCGAGAGAAACACATGTCTCGATGGCAACGGACAAACACGACAAGAGTTTTCACTCGAGTCACGGTCAAGCCATGACAGACGCGCCACAAGAATGAAGAAGCTTCACCGGTTGGGGGCTCGGAGAAAACGCTACGATTGCGCATAACAACACACGTTGCGGTGTGCTATCTCCGCCTGAAACGTACCTGCAACCCCCCCACCCCCACCCCCCACACACAGACATGGCGCACAAGCACCTTCAGACAACGCCAACCACAGTGTCATCACCCGGCAACGCCCTCTCAACCTCCCCCCCATCTTGCGCTCCCCGCCCGTCCAGACAGACGAGTTTTCTCTGCCCCTCGGTTGTTGTACACAACCACACACACACACCGGCACATTCGGTATAAAGTGTGTGTATATATATATATATACCTATACCTGTGCGGCAGACAGACTAACTTCGACAATGATCGCGGACGCATAAAACGCAGCAGACGCGCAAAAAAGACCCGCCAGGAACGCACGTATACACGTACGCTTGTTCGAGCATTGCCGACGACGAATGCTCGTGAGATCCAATTTTCGCCGCCAGGTGGCACACCAAGAGACACCAAGTAAAAATCTATCGGGCATCAAATCAATTTTTTTTTAAATCGGTATCTGTCGTCGTTCGTACTAGCACCTGATAAACTAATTTCAACACCATTTTTTAAAACGAAATTAATGTTTAAATAACACCTGGGATTGCTCCCCTCTACCAAATTGGTAAAGCCGGTAACTGACTGAAGACAATCGAATTGAATTTGAGTTTCCCGAAATTAAATTATGGTGTTAATATATTTTTGTACAAATGTTAGAATTCAATTAAAATTCAGCTTCCAGTGCCGTTTCCTGGTCGTGCTTCAATCTTGTGTTGTGTGTTGGTATGCTTAATGTGTGGCACAAAACATCAGTTTTACTTTCAGTTTTGTCTGAATTACTGAATATCCAATTTTTTATGGTGGAAGGGGGGGGGGTAAGGACAGAAAAAGGAGAACGACTTCTATGATCTGTCAAGATGAAAACAAATCACCACACACCAAAGAGCAAATGTCTCGTCATCTCAAACCGCACTTCAAGAAACCATGATAAGGGTCCCAAAAGGGGAGGTGTTTACCGGCAGCAACAACATCAATTAGGCCCACAATTTTGGTTAGCCTAGTTATTGCTATATATATATATATGGCCGCCGTCATGGCGCCAGGAGGATCCAACTTTTATTGCCTCTGATTTGAGAAACTTTTAGCCATCATAAAAGGCGCAGACAAATTTGATGCCATATTTTATTTTTTCTTCTCCGCCTCCTCTCCTGGAACAGACGCCCTCGCCCGTTCTCATACAGTCAGAACAGTCAACATGTGCGTGACGTATTAACGTCGGATAAATGACGGCGAGAATAAGATTTGAAGAAAAAAAGAAGTGCGTGATCAAAACATGTTGGTGGATCCTGGCAGATTAGGTGGTTACGACTGACCTCATCTGGACCGAAAATTAGCTTTTTTTATTGCCACATTTGCATATGAAGCGGCTTCGACCGTCTCCTGTCCCAATTCACATCGAGTAATGCCAATTATACTTAGGACACGCAAAAAGAGAAATAACAATTGTTCTAAAACTACTGTACTAACAAAAACAAATCCACCATTCCTAAAATTAACAAAATTACTGGCATACAGACAGTGAAATCATTGGATCTGACAAACTAGTAGTAATATTCTGAGATATCCAATGGTACATAATTTATGTTTAATGCATTTTGAACAAAATAACTCAGAAAAAAAAATGTAACCCCGGTCTAAAATTCGATACGAGACAACTGTAGTTGAGTTACGAATTCTCGCACCGCTAATGAGGCGCACCAAGTAAACGTTACCCAAATTTCCACCCGAACCGGGGATCGAACCGCGAAACTCAGTTTTGATCGATTGGATACCCCCGGAACGGTATTTTAATTCCTTTCTGGAGGTTTTATTTCGAGACCAACGTCCTATGTGATTTATCGGAGCCCATTTCATTCAGAATTCGTCGATGCCGATATAATATTAACAGACCGCACTTTAAAATTACGAAAGGTTCTTAAAAACCTTTTCGTAATTTAACTTAAAGGCGGAAACCCAACTTATGATGTGTTTAAGTCATGGCAAAATCTGTACTCTCTTCTTACAGACTGGCCGGTCCGGCTCTTCTTACGGTACCCCTGCAGGTGGACCGCAGCAACCTACAAGACGTTACCTCACTGAACCGGTTCTCGCAGCTCGGACGAGTATCAACAAAAAAACTAGCGTTTTACGATCAGGTGGAAACATCTTAATAAAATAAAAAACCGTCCAAGAGAAGTTCCTTCAACCCGACTCTCTTGAGCCTTTTTCGGAAACAGGACGAAAACTGAAACGCGTGGACAGCTGTTGACGTATGATGGGGGGGGGGAAAGCAATCCTACATCAAATGGAAAAGACCAGTCAAGTCATGGAGACTCAGCTGTCTCACACACGCCAACATTCGGCTAAAAAAAATAGTCTATGGTTGGTGTTTTCCGTCAGGTGTGGACCCACCTCTTGGGTTGAGGCATATATCTGCTTGGCAAACCGACACATCGGACGGACAAGATCATGACCAACCATTTTGTGAAATTCGCGCCTCAAACAGCGAGACTCTGGTCATTTATTTTCTAAATAACCTGTCGAAGCTGCGAGGTCACCAAGAATTTCCGGCGGGAAACTTTTAAGAAAAAGAACCAATCATTGCCAGTGCGAACCTAACCTATGCGTGACTGGTCGTTAAGAGTGGTCGTCGTCAAATCGACAGTGTCATTAATCAAAAGCGGTGTGCGCATTTCAGGCGAGATGAAAACATGGGCATAACAATATTTCATATCTCCTTCCCCCCAAACCTCCCTCTCCCTTCCGCCATTCATTTCCATAATGGGAGTGGACCAGCGACAACGTCTTTCGTGCACAGCCCCTATTACGTTGCCGGCAAATACAACACTGTTTAATCAATCCCGATTGAACACTCAAATAAGATAACAGAGTTTTCTGGTGTGTATTATTTTTTTCTGCACGAAAATGTTTCAGACTCATTTCAAATTCGTCTCCCTGCACGGAGGAAGTCTTAAGCAACAAACGATAGGTCAAAAATCATAAAAAATTAATTTCATACACCAGAAAAAATTTAAGATTGAGAAACAAATTTATTATATTAATAATTATTCCATTAAGACAATTTTACTTTGCTGGAACCAAACAAAATAATCGGGCACAGTCTAGGTAGGGGGCGCGGATTATCTGAATCCGGACTGAGCTCAGATTGCGACATTGGAAGGCACCACCAGCGGCGACAATCGTAACCAAACGATTCGATCTAACGTCTCTCACCAAGACGTTAGCTCTACAAGACGTAAACACGTACACGGCTAATGGCAGCATAGGAAATGTGTTTTTCCGGAGACTGTTCCCGTCCCCAACAACACGTTGGGCGATGCAAAGTTAATGCGACAATAACGGGACTATTTGCAAAAAAAAAACGTTAGGAATAATTTAAACTGGGTTCAGGAAAGTGAGAGACGTTCGGGTGAGCGGGTGACGATGGCGATGAACTTTTTCTATTAAAGCCGCGGGGTCATCATTTTCAAACAATTCGCTGAAATGCGTTATTTATTTAAATTCGTGCGAAATAAATTTGCCCATAAATTCACTTAAAATAACCTCCGAAACTATTCTCCGAGTCGTGGCGAACGCCACATAGGTCTACTTTACGACATCTCCAAGCGCCGGCAGAATAGTCACGACGGCGAAAAGCTTTCACTATTCCGATCAGTGGTTCGCCAACTTGCCCAATTCAGATTGACACACTCAGTCTCGAAGTGACAATTTTGGAACAGGGCGTTTCATATGAATTCCCTAATCTCCATCGTCGCAGAGGATCACGGCAAAAGTTTGAACACCATTTTTAAGGAAAGTTACGGGACAGAAACCGTGGAAAATCGACGAGTTGGCAACACTTTACAGTTATAAAAAAAAATAATTATGGTTATTTTCAGGCGCTGCCTGTAATAGCCATTCATTACTCGAATCTTATACCATTTTTGTTTGTAGGGTTACAAATAATTTATTTTTTACCAAATTCTATTAATTAGTTAATTGATCGATCAACGATTGGAACACAAAATAACTATTCCAGGAAACGGCCGTCAACTAGCGACGATCTCCATGACAAAATGGCAGCCTCTCTGTGCTACCCTAAAAATAACGCCTTTCTTTTGAACAGGTGGCAAAAAAGAAAAGAAAAACATGTTTTCAGCGCACACATTGAATGCCTACCTGAGCACTCATACTCCTGAGGCCCAACCACCAACTTATCAACAATGCTTCACTAGAATTTGTATGAAATTAGATTCATTCGGTTGAGGTCAACCATTTCCACACTTTTAACTAAAAAAGTTCGCGTTTATAGAAAGACCGGTAATCGGTGGACGCTGACATTGACTCATCTGACACGAGCGCCCTCAGCGCCACTACGTGACAAGAGAATCTACCTTTTCCACAGACGCTGGTTTGGTGAGGCAAACGGGGCACACAGGGTCTCAGGAGGACCCAGCTGACCGCATCAGCGACGAAGAGGACACTCGAAGAGATGTTTCCGGGAAACGGCGCAAAGTGCTGTTTTCTTGCGGGCATTGTTGTGAAGAGGGCCGGCTTCCAACGAGCAAATGCGTGGGTGGGGGGAGGGGAGAGGCAGTACAGTTGCCCAGCAACGATCTAGTCAAGGTATAACTCGCGACAACTCAATCGTCATTAACGAGGTTTGTCGTTTTGTCAGCCTCGCGGCCTAAAGAGGTGTCTCGGCGTGAACTGGATTGGCGCAGACAGGTGAGATTCAAATTAGAGAAATGCGTTTGACATATTTCAATAAAGCCAGACAAACTTCACGCTGCGTGACGGAATAGCCAAATTTGCAGCGCTTGACGTTTCCCCTTTTTATTATTACTACTATTTATTTATTTTTTCACAGAAGCCGTTCGTGACCAAGACCCCTCTCTCCAGCAGACCCACAACCCTATCCTCACTCATCACATCCGCCGCGCATCAATATTCTTCGCCACACGCCAGAGATGTTAGCCCTGCCTTTGCCCTGGCCCGACCCACCCACCCACTCTCCCTTTCACACGCTCTTTTCTTCCTATATCACCCTCTCCCCCCCGAGCTCCCCACCCCGGGGGACACGAAGAAAAGAAAAAGGAAATATTGCACCGTCTCTTTCGCAAAATGAACGGCAGACGCCAGCTCAGAGAAAAGATTGATTCCAGTTTTTCTTTCACATGACGAGTCCCCTGGCACTAGCAACAACTGGGCGACTACATTCCCAAAATTTGATATCAAGATTCATATTAACTGAAAAAGAAAATCGTGGACACAGCGCCATTTCACACATCAGTATGCATTGGGATCTCACGAGGATAAAAACGAGGGCAAACTTGCAGCTTCATAACGCTTCATTATACTGAATTACATTGTCGTATAATTAAAAATTAAAGATGAAAACGCCCTAAAAAAAATAATAACGAAGCCCTAAAGAACCTAGAAGTTTCTCGAGCATCCAAAACCGTAGTTCTTTCGGGTGTTTTATGATGCTCCCTACTGTTGGCGAACAGTTCCCGCAGGGTTGCAATTACCAAACCGTGCCAATGTCAAAACGTTGATAGAATCAAGACACTCACCCCCCTATACGTTCTGGGTCTGGACGAGCTAAGCTACTCTCTCCTCTCCCAAACGCAAGAGCGAAAAAAAAAACTGTTGCGTAAAAAAAGGGGAAAAGCGAAAGTGAAGAAAGCACGAAGGCGTGTGGATTGAGACGCGGAACCGGGCCAGGGCCCCACCACCACCCCCCGGCCAGTGACAAAAACGAATATGCGCGGAAACTGTAAAGTGGGTTAACGAAACAAAACAATAACACCGGAGCGGTGGTGGTGGTGGTAGTTGTGCGGGGAGTCAGCCAGGGGACTGACTGCCCACGCAAAAATAAAAAAGTGGTTTAGCCTGGGCCATTGTACAGCTCTCACACCACTGCAACAACATCATACATGTGTACAAAGAATGATGTGCCACATCGAATTTTTTTTTAAAGAAGGCAACTTAACACCACCCCACGGAACATTGACAAACGAATGTCCCCCAGAAACACGATAAAGGGGTAGCCCGCACAATGTAGGCGCGGCCGTGCGGGGATGAAAATATGAAACCTGTGCCCAAATGGGAGCGCGTATATTGGGGAACTGGGATGCTTACCAGGCTGGGTTGATCAAGTATAAATTATAATTTTTGGAAAAATTGACAACACGACAGTGAAAATAAACCTAGTTTGAAAGCTCCGATGAGCCACGGTGACTTCTTAAGAATAAATCGTGCTAGGAATAAAGAAATGTCGCACAACAGAAGGGGTTAAGCAACAACCGCCGGTGATCAGTTAATTAAATTGCTTGACATTTTTGACTTCATGCGTGTATCGAACATGACACGGGTCGAATTTGCTGGAGAAGAATGTCAAAAGTGGCTATGTTTGGGGGCGGGGATAAATATGGGAAAGTCACCGAATGAGAACAAATTTCCCGCTCATTAAGTGAATGGAAACAAAAGTCTTCCGTCTGTCCGTAAAATGTTTTTCGGGAAAACAAGACCAAAGACGTTTTCGTTCATAAGACCAAAGACCTTTACTAATAAATTCCAAAGACCAATTCCTGGACGAGTTGGGTATTTGAGCGGAACCAGTGCTGCCGGCAGCAACAAAGATTACGTTCAACCCTTTTACCCCTCCCACTTTCATAACTTAACCCCTCTTTGCCAGTCCCCCCCCCACAAGCATAAAAAATTTATTTGCCTTCCGCGAAGAGCTGTTCAACACGGATGTATACGGGGTTGTAATATTATTGCCTGTGTTGTCAGAAAGGGAGGGGTTAGTTTTAGTTTCGGAGAGGTTGAAAGAAGGGTGTCTCAAGCGAAAGTGTCCAACCTCAAAATCACGATTCAATCGTAGATTGTGGTGTCCTCTGGTGGCCTTCGAGGGAAACAAGCAGCTGGAGTTGGCTGAAGGCTCCTAGCGGCGACAATTCCAACTAAATGTGTCAGGCAGATGGCCTAGCCAATTTTTTTAATAAAAAACGACGATACGAATCGCGAATAAGGAGGCATGTTTTTTTAAAGAGCAGATCTGCCGGGACAAAGTGAGACTAACCCTTTGCCAGATTTCTATGGAAAAGGGGCTAGAGATTTCTATTTTTGTGAATAGGGATAGAAACGGGGAGGAAATAAAAAATAGGGATGAGTATGGGGCAGGCATTTAGAATTGATGAGGGAATAGCGGCAAGGATTCGTCGGGTGAAGCCTATGTCAACAATGTGGGCGACCGAGTTCCCCCCGAAACCAAATTAACCGACCCTCTAGCTACCCCAATGTATATGGTGAGGTTCAAGTCACACCCAACATCCGGATATTGAAAAAATGGCGAGATGCAGAAAAAGGGAATGAAGTTTCGTCACCACGAAGCCATGATTTGAGAGTTGAGCTGGTAATTCAACACCCTAGAGCAGAGGCAACAAAAAGGACGAGCGCTCATTTGGTACTGCCATCGTTTTCTTAAGGAACCCTCGGGCTTAAATTGGGCATTGGCGACGCGATGGGTTCGCAAAGGTTCGTCCACCACTGGTGTAGGGGACAGGAAAAGTGGAAAACCCCTCTCCTCACTCCGTCTCCCCTTATTTCATTTTTTTTTAATGTTGTAAAGACCGAAAGGGGTCAACGAAATTAAGAAGGGGTTGACTGGGTTTCGGGGGATGGATGTGGGGTGGGGTGCGACAGATGCTGGGGGTAGAGAGGAGGAGCAGACAAAATGTACACAAACGCCAACTGATGAGCGACCAAGAAGAGAATCCGGGTCAAAATAGTCGGCGATAAAAAATGATAGGGGTGTTGAAGCACGAGTGTATCGTTAGGGGAGGGAAATAAAACCTTAAACATTTGACGTTGCTCGCATAAAAAATATCGGGAAGGGGTACTTTTTTTTACAACGTGCCACGTAGACGTTAATAGTAAAGCGAAATTCCTGCAACGAACACGACCGCTAACTTCCAAGGAAAGGAATACCCCTTCCTCCTTCCGCGGCCGACCCGCGTACCCACAGGGTTAAAAAAAATAAACCAGACACGAAGCAGACGTTATGTGCGATACAGAAATTGAAATAGGGGGTTTGGATGGTAACTCCACATTCGTGGTTGATAGTTGGGAATAGGCGGGGGCGAACAAAGGTGTTAGCAGAGGATGACACTGAAGAAGGAGCTAACATATATATAACCCTTTTGAATTATATAAGACGACGTTTACAATATTCCAAAATATTATAAATTTAATTAATTAGCTACAACAACTGAAAAACACAGTCTGTTCATTGGAATCGACATCAACCATTGATTGATTCCGAAATATCGATCAAATCACCAATTTTGAAAACCCTTTGGTAACTTCCCCCTCTAACTTTGCTAAAATGATTTTACTGAGGCGATGATAAATATTTTAAATAAAAGCCAAAAATGAAATAATTTTAGTTACATGTTGAGAATTGATCCCCCTTGTCAAATAAATCCAGTGGCTGATCAAATTTGAACGACGCAAAAAGCAAGTCTACTGTATCCTCCTCAACCGTTCCCCCAAACGATTAGTCAAATGCTCGTCAGGAGAGTTCTTGTGGAGGGGAATCGAGCGTTAGGGGAGATGGACGGCAGATGATCGGTAGAGGGAAGGAGTGAATAAAAAGGGTGCCCATGACAATGGAGCACGGCTTCAATCTTTTTCGGGGATCAAGGGGTTGCGCGATATTATATAGGCTGTACGTAATAATAAAAAAAAAATAAAAAGAACGGATGGGTTGGCGGATATAAACGCGACCGACGGAAGCGAAACTAAAAACCAGCGCGCGGAAATAATAATAAAAAATGATCTAACGAAGCATCCATTTTTTATGCGTCGTTCCTAGTTTTTTTTTAATCCCAGAGTTTATTCTCCCCTCTGGGTTTCTGCTACTGAAGTCGTCTGCTGCCGGCACGGTTCACGGGGAGGCGGAGGGGTGGGGCAAGGGGTTAATGAATCGGCAGATGGGGGATGGTGGGGGGACAACACACGACAGAAATAGAAAATAGGCGACACGACTGGAACATATAAATTTTTTTATTCCTTATTCGACATGTCCCTTTGTGAAAGCGCCTTGTCTGTGTAAGGCAGGCGGCGCGCGCGCGCAGCATGAATTCAGCACCAGCCGCCAGCCAAGAGGATCGTAATAAAAACTAGAGAGTAAAATATCATTGGCGCCAACCACGAAAACGTTCCCTGAAATATAGATCGAGCTGCAGTTGTTGGTTGGAGTGAACAGGGAATGGGGGTGGGGCGTCACAAAATTAGGGGTGTAACAAGGAATGCGCACTTTCTCTTCAAAACGTGTTCAATGGGAGCCATTTAGTGAAAGCGCATCAGCGCGGCGCATTCACCCACTAACTTTATTTGAAAGTTCAGTAGAAACTAAGAACATTACAGACTCCAGTGAAACCGAAAGTGAAAACGAGTTTTTATTAATAGATCGCATCCCCGTCCTTCCCAGACTGAATTGGTCCCAAATTGGTGCAGAATCGGTTGTGGAGGCGTTAAGGAATGCATCGAGATATTTATGGGTGGGCGTGGCCGAGGTGCTTTCAGGCGGAAACGCTGGCCCTGTTAAATACTAGTAGATCGGTTTCATAAAATCAGAAATGGCATAAAAAATAGATGAATCGGGCAACTCATTACTTTCATGAAACCTTACTATAAAATAATGCAAGTCTGGCAGCATTGTGTGATTGCCTCGCAACACGGGGCAGCAACAAACTCGCACAGAGCCTGACAGATCTATGACTCCCTTCACTCTGCTACTGCTACTTCACATGACGTCAATGACTCAATTGCGGCAGTAACGTTAGCACCTGCTTTATAATTCAATTTCGAATGAATGAGCGTGACGGAACCTCCATCATTCGAAAAATTTCAGCACTGTCGGTCAGGAATTGAGCTCGTGATCACGACACCTCCATAATCCCTGTCTTTTGTTGTGTTAGTTAAAATCGCAAATATTGTTCTAACGCCATTTGAAAAGCAACCCGATGACAAAACCTGAACACTTTTATTCCTTAATTAGAAAAGCTTCTAAGATAACGCATTATACACTTTACAATTCCGCTTACCACTCTAGAAAACTGAAATATTTATGTGCGTTTACGACCTTTATAAAACTTTTGTTTTTACTTAATGAACGCAATGAACAAATCCATTAAACTACGAATTTAGCTGCCTTCTAATAAAATAATGTGTACAGTTTTTTCACTCGTTAGATGGGATATTTTTTTTAAAAAAATGAACTTCTCCGACAGAATAGTCTCTTCAAGTCTAATGATATTCCGAATTTCTGTTCGTTTTCTCTTCAAACAAATGCCAACCTAAAACCAGTTTTTTTCCTCTGTGAATATTTTCTTTTTAATATCTTCTCTGCGGTATTCACAAACTTTATGACAAATGAGATTTTCCTAATTAAATTTCACCATCTTTAAAAGCACTTAGTAGCTTTTATTCAATTAGTCCCGGCTGAAAGCGCGGTCTTATACATGAATATGTATATAAGGAGTGCAGGCTTTGATGGCATTGCAACATCATTAACTAAAAAGTTGGCTACACATTTTTGTGATTATATTGAAATAATAAGTGCACATCAAAATTATCATCCTGAATGCGAATTTAAAACCACACTTTAAATGCCAACCCAAATTGCAACGTGGTATTTGCAATTAGGTAAGTCAAAAAATTATTGTATTTTCCCCCCTAATGTTTTATTTTAATTATTTCGCATGCATTTTGCATTAATTATACCGCTGTCCAGTGCAACTAGACGAATGTACGTACATGTATACCTGTACAAAAAATGTACACTCGCTGGACCGCATATTAAAAGCGATATTTTTTGCATTATTTGTCAAATTCTCAAAAAATTAAAAGGAAAATCGAGTTACTCCACTCTGACGTTTACCGCTTCATTTAATGTAAAAACAATCAAAATGTTACGCCACGATTCACAGGACATATTAAAACAACTTCATACAGATATCTTCCCAGAAATAGGCATAAAACTGTCACTCGAATCGAGGCGCCAACAAGGAACACAACCGCGATACCCCGAAATCATATCAGTCGCCATCACACGGCAATTTTCAAATCAAACATGATCAGAAAATTTTAAAAAAATTAACCCCATCTCTTCATGATCGATCTCCTCACCAACCATATACAACCTAAATACAGAGTGAGCATTAACAGTAAAACATAATTTTCGTACAGATAGTATAAATATTTGTCCGAAAACCTTAACGCGGGACAAAAACGTCTGGAAAACTCAAAAATCGCTATAGTAACTCACGATGCAGTTGTTTACAAAACGCACATCCTAGCACCCTAGCCACCCCGTAAATATGCGGCGCACGCCTTATAAACGCATAGGAATAGCTACACGTTGCATAAACAGCACCATATTAACCTATATACCATGTTTGGCCGAGAGCTCTGCGAGATCGAGTCTGGGATTCTCTCTAGCCGGGCGTTGAGGTAGAATTACATGTATACATGCAGAACTCGCAAGTTGCGTATGTTCGGGGAGAGTTTAGGGGCGATATTACGAGATTCATATTTCTAATTCTGAGACAACAGGGTACGGGGATCGTGTCACTTGTTTTCAATTGTGAAGTGGACAGGGTGGCAATTTTGGACGTAAGTATAACGAAACTCCGGTGAGCAAAAAAAAAAAAACAGTGGAACACAATAGATTAAAAATAATCAAATTGACATTTGGAGCAGCTTCCTTCTGTCAGATGATGACACGCGAGTCTGGCCGCAATGTATTGAATTAAATTTTTATTTAAGGTTTCCCAAATTCAGTCAATAGCCAATCGGTGACGACCTCAATCCTGCCACGTACTTTCAACCCCCACTCAAGACTTAGTCGACAGACATGAAGTCCTCAGTTGTTTTCGTACACCACGAACCGCATTCAAAAGGCATACATTAAAAACGCGTTTTCAACACGCCGATGTTCGGTAGACAATGCCCATAAAAACGGCGAAAAACAACAACAAAAAAAAAGCATCTCATTTTCTATAGTGAAGTGATTTTGAATAAATTTCAGTTCCGGTCTACGGTATAATTTCAAAGCAATCTACAACGGCATTATAGGGGGGGGGGGAGATTCCAAGCGTGCAACCAGCGTGTGCGACATGAGTACAGACAGACTTCCTTCTCCTGCGCCCCCGCTTCACCAACCATTTATTTAAACATGCAAAAAACAATTTTTTTCTCACTTCCCGTGCATCCATTAATAAGTTCATTGATTGACTTTCGTCGAGATCACTCCCCCTCGCATCACTCAAAGCACATTCACATATGTACCTCTCCCAAAATAGCTGACCAACCTGTACTCAACACCTTCCACCTCTTTTGACCCGAGGCCAATCCGACTCCATCTCCACCACCCCCACCCCCAGACGCTATCGGTTTTTAATTGCTCGACGCCGGCGCCGCCGCACGTCGCCCTCCGAAGAAGGAGCATGTCAGCAGCGCTCCCGGCGGAGGATAAAGGTGGGCGAAACGGGCCCAGACTTTTAACGATTTACCAGAAACCGAAAACAGGAGACGCATAAAAACGGTCCCCCGACCCTCAAACCATCCGTCTGTCCTCCCAGATTTGCCCCTCTCCCCCCC
>JAQGBY010003335.1:0-19601 GCA_034698785.1 Mycogona germanica
CCCTCTTCGTTATTGGCTGTCCGCGTGTTTAGAAGAAAAAGGAGAGATTTGCGTTCAGTTGGTGCCGCATTTTCGAAAGACATGCGCAGACAAAGCTGCGAAAACATTTCAAGTAATTTTACTTGAAACATGTTTGTTGCCTGATCCAGAGAGCCGGACACACAACTCAACAGATTGCGATACTTTAACTTTTAATTAATTGCTTGCGAAGCGCGAAAAATAAAAAACGTGTGCTAACTTTTTTTTAAAATTTTTAAACATCGAATAACTATGTGTGGAGAGAATTCCAAATCGTTTGAGTTAAAAAAATCCGGACAAGAATGTTTCTCGCTCAGTTTAAATTTTACACAGTTATGCTTTATTAAGCTTTTAATTAGTCACGTTTCTACAATTAGGTTTATGATCCACCAACATAAGAATACTATTTATGTTAAAAATTCAACAATCCACTAGCAAAAATTTGTCTGCAGCTAGAATTTTGTGGAAAATTTAGAAAGTGAATTAAATTACGCGAGCAAAACTACAGAGTATTTCAAACCGTTTGAAAAATTTGCTATAAAAAGAATTTTGCGGATATAGCTGCTCTGTTTATTGCACAGGTAGGCATCTGTGTACAGTTTACGTCACAGATAGTAAAATTGACAACGCCGATAATACAAATGAAGGCGCTGGTGGGATTGCAGGTGTCAGTTTGCAATAAATGAGCCATATTTTTTTTTAATACTCCCTCCATCGCTACAAAAAATGTAATGATTAAATTCCTTTTGTAGACTATTTATTTAAAAAGAATGACAAAGTTTTAAAAAAAAAACATTTTTGAATAAACCATTTTTTTGGTTTATACGTCTTTTCAATATGATTTGCAGTTCCTCGGGTTATCCATATTACAAAATGCACTACTTATTGCTCCAATGCAGTTTATGACATCATATGTTTAAGAAATTGACGTGTAAAATTTAGTACTCAATTATATGTGGTACACAAATTGCTATGGGCACGCCGGCCGTAGGTTCCCCACCTTATCGCCAGTCAGAACATTCCATTATAGAAATTAATGGGGCGTGACTTTTACGCCGCATCTTTCGGTTCTTAACTTTTATTCTTTGTATCTATATGTACAGTAGAAAACGTATTCATCAGTGCAAAAGTAATTACTTTTTCGCGCCTGAAAACTAATCGAAAATTCTAAATAGTATAAATCAATGTTAATATATACTTGTGTCAAAGTTCGGCAAATTTTGTAAACTGGTTAAGCTTCGCAGGTTTTTTTCCGCAAAAAATAAATTAAGATACTTTTGTTTTATCGAAATTTCATTTAAAGTTTTCGGAACACTTTTATTTTAAAAAATCGCACGCTTTGTTGGGAGGTTTACCCGCAATTTATGACAATTTATCTGTATTCGGTGTTTCAGCACTATATGAGGTCACAATTTCATCAGCGAACTGAATAGTACAAACTTTTGTTATTCCCAATAATTGGATACCTTTTTCAAATTATGTGTGAAATTATGTAAAAATTCTTACTGAAAAGTTGGCTGAATTTAGCCTGATTTTTTAACGACTGATTGAAATAATCTTTGTAAATTAATTGTCGCATTTTCTTAAAATAATTGAACGTTATCCGATGCTGCAATCCTACGATCGCATCCTTCAATCACAACAGGTTCAATCTCCATAGGCAAAAATGTGCGGCGTCATTTTGCGAATAGCCCCGGCGGCGCCCCCTACAGGCTCGAAACTCACCACACCCCCACCCTTACTTCAAACACTGTAAGTAGCTCGTATATATCTTAAACGCTGCAAATAGCCTATTTATTAGCGATCTCGCGCGACTATTACATTGAATAATGAAAAGCGCGAGGCGGAGGAGGAGGAGGGAGGGTGAGGGGTGTCAGAGGGGGTATTTGAAAGGGGGGTGGGGGGAGTGGGCATTCATGGCGGAGCCAGTCAGAGAGGTGAGACGCTAGTGGCTACAGATGTTGACGCCTTTTCAAATATCGAAACACATGTGTGCATATATATGCATTTAGCCGCGCTCACCACGTATAGATCTCGCGCGAGGGACTTATCAAGCGAGGCAAAGAAGTGGAGGACAACGACGAAAGAAAAAAATGTCTTTTCAAATGGTCTGGGCATCAGAAGTAACTGGTATATAGCTTCGGTGTCTCTGGACTGTGACTATATAGTGTCGCGGATGACCGATTTCGCCACCACAAGACCGTCCGTCTCTTGATACGTCTGAGCGAACCGGAGTTGTCATTGGGGACGATCGTTTCTTTTGCGGGGCAGCGTGTGAAATCTCACTTCTCTCGGACGCCAAATCTCTCTGGGCTCTGTCTACTTCCTGCCTCACTCGTCACCGCCGCCTGCTGGATTATCACGCTGACGCGCTCGATATGATTCCTCCGTGGCCGATCTTGATCTCGCCACCGTTATACCGAACCTAATTCCTGTCCTGCGTTTCGGAGCCTGTTGTGCGTTGCTTCTCTGGAGCGGGACCCGTTCCGCCAAATCTCTTTCGTCAAAATCAGAAAGGAATTTTCGTCGGGGATTTTATTTTTCGGATCGGATCGCTCACCTTAATATCTGTCAGCCGTCATTGTAGTGACAAAATCATTTTCTCGTGATTGTGAACGAGCCAGACATACTTAAGTCGCCGTCAAATCTCGTTACGGTGACAGTGGTTCCTCTAATCTCAACTTACATGTAAATCAAATTAAATGCAATAACCTGTAACTCTCAGGAGATTTGATCGTTGATTATTTTTAAAGATTAAATGCGAATTTGGACACTTTAATTGAAGTTCATTTATAAATCCTCGCGTTCCTCGATAATCACCAAAATATTGGGGAACGGTTTGTTTCACAATCGGCATCAGTTCAAAGGTTCACAAAAACGATTTGAAGAAGTTGCTGTTTGCCGCGTTTTTGGTGGTAGTGCGGGAATTCGCTGCCAGGTGGTGCTTCCAACATTTGCGTTTCTTGTTTACGTTACGGAATAAAATTGTGCCGTCCACCTGATCCACGAGTGCAGTACCTGCACAGTAAACGTTGTGTTGAACCAGGGATACAAGTACCGCAGATATTTACGTGATTCCCACGGGTAAAAGTAATTATTTTCGACTTCGATAAACGAATTGGAAGGAATTTGTTAACAGACGTATTTTTCGACGTTTGGAAAACATCAACAATAAACTTTGTGAAAACGCCTGTTCGCGCGTAGCGAACAACGCCTTCACCCATGGACTACCTTCGTCAGTGCAGGTGAGTCGGCGTTTTCTATTTATTATTCACGGACTGAATACCAATTAACGCTGCGGTTACCCTTAATTTATTGTAGATTTTACACGCTTGATCATTGTACTTGCTGACATTCAGCACTCCATTCGATAAGATACAGGGCAATATCCCAAGGTGAAAAAGGGATTTAATTGCTTGTTCCTTTCCAGTTGTTAGTATTCAATGTTTATTTACCTTTTCGCAAAAAATTAAAACGAAGTTAGACACATATAATCATAATCAAAAATTATTGTCTGCCTCAAAAATTTGTCTGCAAAAAAAGTTTAACAAGTCAGTGATTGGTGAGCTATAAAAATATAAGGGAATTGTTTCAACGATGCCCTTATATTTTCGTGATTAATAAGTCAATTCAACAGGGGGCGAGGGTACAACTTCCAATTAGAGCGAGATGCTTTTTCTTGCAAAAAAACTTTCATGGGACATAAAGTCTGCTAGGCAATGCACCTGTATTATTTTCACTGGAAACGTGAGCATCTAATTGTTTATTTTTCAAGACGTTTTTGTCTTCTTCTCGAGTTGTTGTGAGAATTTTGTTTGTTTGGTCTGGGTCATTTCAAGAAAAGCAAGGTTCGTATCTCACGAAACGTTTGGCTGGTGATTGGAACAACTTGGAACAACAAAAAATAAATGATTCACTTTTGGTGAAATTTTTGATTTATCTATTTTGGAAATGGATGTTTTTTATTGGATGTGGCCGTGAGACCTTTGTTTGGCAAAATGAGCAAAAAAAGAGGAAACAGTAACGGTAGACTAATTAGTTTATTTTGTCGAAAATCAAACATTTATTTAATGTTCCACTTTGAATCTTTCCTTTTATTGATGTATTTGAAAATAATGAAAAAAAAGTTGCAAACGATGCAATTAACATGGGTAAATTTTTATAAATCATGTTCTCTGGTATTTTGTTGGTGCTTGCGCCTCATTTAATTCCTTGACCACTTTCTCCCTATCTCCCTCCTGTCCCCCCCCCCTCACGACACATGTTCTAACACCTCTCCCCTCAATTATCTCCGTCCTCTCTTTCGTCAGCAGGAGGGGAGGAGCTAACTCCTTCCCCTCCCACAGAGTACCCTTAAACAGAGCCTGAAACATTAGCAACTTGAACAGCTAAATATGGGCAAAGAACCCTCCTGGGTTTTCTGGCCAAATCGAACATTTCAAACATTTCTTTAAACAAATAAATCATAACATATTGAGCACAAATTTCAACCCCGAAGCGATCGGTATATAAAAATGTGATTATATTATGTGGTATAAGAGAAATTTTTCAAAATTCAAACCCAGGAGACTCTGGGATTAAACGACGACGGCCGAGTTGGCAAAACTCGGAAATACACGAAGCAAATAAATAAGAATCAAATTTGTCATTGATAGACTCGATTATGGCCGTTTTCGATGGACGTAGGGTCTCGAGAGGATGGACCCACGCAATCCTGCTAGTATGTGTGTGTGTGTGTGGCAAAGTAGATTGCGGGCACGGAAAACTCTGGCGTTATCTTTTGTAGGTTTCTTTTGGGGGAGATAATGGCTACTACCTCAGACTAGCAGTGAGGAACGAAGGCGAGAAAAGAAGCGTGCAAACATGAATGTCCGTCTTATCACTAGGGCTACCGAAATTTGCCATTCCTCTTCCCTTTGGCATGCTTTATCCAATGCTCACTCCAACGCCTTGGGGCTTCACCTCACCTGGTTCACGGCATTTATTTGGACGCATTACTGTATACAGTAGAACTTTGTCAATGTGTTCGAGCATTTTTCTCCAGAGATCCATTTGTGAACAATCTAGACGAACGACCCGAAGGCTAGAGGAGGTGTTCACTTTTTCGATGCAATCTTAATTGTGATCACATGGGAGAATTGATTTAAGAGAAAGTCAATACGAACAATATGCATTTTCGAAACATTTGGTTCTGTGTGCTCATGGATCACTGTACAAGGTTTAAGAAATATATATTATGTCTTTCGTAAAATCCAGCAAACGAACCGATCATCTTGCAATCACCTTCAAATGATTTCATGTAGAAGTGTATTATGTACGGTAATTCCAATTTTGAAAATGCCCTCGGCATTAAAAAAGCCAAGCCGTATTTATATGATGAAACGTCGTTGTATTCGTAGGAATTGGAGATTTTTGTTGCCTAATAGATCATTCCAAATTTCAAGGAATATTTTCTATTTTGGATGATCTCAAGAGGTTGTATTCCGATCCGTATGATGCGGTTTCATCGAATGAAGTGAAAAAACACTATACGTGTGAAAGTTCTTGAAAACTACTCGAGTTTCGTATAAAAAATTCTGTACGCCGTTGTGACAAGTAGAAATTTGCATTTTAAATCGTCATATGAAAATGTTGTTGGCTGCTATATATTTTGAATCTCATCGACAATTGAACCCCCGTCCTAAAAAGAAACGCACACAGTTATTCGGAGAAAAAAATGACCCGTTTGTTCACGATTCGCACTTGCAGCTTTGAAAGCAAAATAAAACCTGTGCTTTGAAGTTGGATTCGTATACGACTTGCAGGTGCGAGGTTCGTGCCTCTTTCACACTGCAGATGGGAACGATTTAAAGTGTTTCCCCTCAACCAAACACCCCCTTTGTCGAACTGCTCCTTCCCCCGTCATTGCAAAAATGAGGGGCCCCTTTTAGGATGACATAGAACGATATTGGAAGAATCCCCTGGTTGTTTAAAAAGTCACAATCGGCTAGAGTAAAAATAAACTTGGCAGCCACATGCCATGGCCAATGGACACAAGGTTCCCAGGAAAAGAATATTTCACTTCAAAAGACACCGAAATTTTAAAACAACACAGTTGCTTTGACCGATTGAATAAGAAGCTTCAAAAAATAAATTTTTGTAGTGGATAAATATTATTATAGCTTGTATTATGAAAGATGTCGGTTCTACGCGTGTACATGTACATGAATAGTACATGCATACAGCTATGAAGCTCATAGTTCGTCTTTTCATGATTGAAAGCTCGTGTGATTTCTTGAAATAGTTTAGATACAATGGAAAGATAAATCGGCTATTTTCATTTCCACAAGTTGAAAAAATTGGTCATTGGACAAAATAAACTAACCATTTAGACAACTAACTATTTCGTTGCGACTATTTCCCAGTGGAAATCCATGTGGGTGCGTCATCCAGCATGTGTGTATACCTGTTTAAATCATGGCCGAGTATCGAAATAACATGTAGGAATGCGCCAAACAAGAGTAAACAGTTTCTATTTTGCTCTTATCTGGAAAAGTACATCGGCTACACGGACGTCTCTTGTTACCGAGTTGCCCTATCCTACCATCAAGGTCGACAACACCGACTTTAGTTAAAAGATGGAGGAGGGGGCACATTGAGGGGACCACAAACTGCCGGACCCATAACACCATTTCCTGTTAAGAAATCCTAAAAGATAAAAATAAAATTTCATACCAGTTTTTAAAATCATGCAATTAATTCCGGGGTATTGGTGAAAATGTGGCCATCACATAGTGTCTAAGCACCAAGAGGGGTACAGAATATCCTGTAGTGCAGCTGACTACAGTGAATTAATAATAAATAAATAAATAAATAAAATAAAATAAGGGGTTACAAGATTTCCTTGCAAATCTCACAAGCGCCAGGATTATTGTCAGAGGGCCGTCAATGCTATCGTAAATTCAAACCACCCCGATCACTTTCGGCGTTCCCTGTTTAGGGATAATCCCTCGTTGGTGAGCCCAGATTCAGTGGCTCCCCTCATCGCACAATGACATTTCATTGCAAGTCACACCTGAACAAGCCAGCCAACAATTAGGCCCAGGGGGAAAAGGTGACAGCAGGTCAGAGTGACGACGAGGGACCGGGCAATTGCAGTAAACACATTTTGAACTCCATCGGTAGGGAACATTAGAGGCAATGTTCCAGGGCGCCAACTATCCTGCTAAATTATTATGATATTAAAAAATTAAATTATGAAAACCACTATGGAATTTTGAATAATTGGATAACGTTATTCATCAAATAGCTCTATTTTTCTATTTAATTTTACACCATCTTATTAAAATTACACAAATAATGGATGGATGGGTTCAACTTTAACTTGCAGCCCATGGCGCATTTAAAAAAGAATGAGCAAAGAAAAGGAGAGTGGTGACAAAAGAGTTTGCGGAGAGAAAAATATGAAGCATTTTGCTACAGGAATTTATTTGTGTTGGGATTTGTGTGGTGGCGGAGTGCATTGGAAATGGACGGAGCGATGAATGGGAACCGTAACTGAGAAAGAGGGATTTTAAAGGGCAGCTCTCTTTAATGACCCACTGCCTCCGTAAATGACCTGACCATCTGCACTGCCGTCTGTGCACTCGCACCAAAATAAATAGGGACGTAGGGGGGAAATCACAAACTGGAAACGCGAAAACGACGTCCCACAAAAATGTGACACGATAAACAAACACCAAGAAATCGCAAGTGAAGCAACTACCGTACTGACTGACAGAATCCTTACGAGAAATTTTACATGTCAAATGTAATCAAATCAAATGTAAATTGTCAATGACATCTCATTTTACGAGTCACTTAATGTTATGAAAACTAGTGGATCGATAAATGTGTCAGATTTTTGATTTTCTGAAAGGCATTTCAGAATTTTTTACATTCATGGGTCCGGACAATTTAATTTGTAATTGCCAGTGGCTATGGCGTTTATGTGGTCAAGACTGACTTCGCAGAGATCCGGTATTCCGTCAGCGGAAGAGCTGCGTAGTTTCGGATTCTCCACTGTCACACACGTCCATCACTTAATTGTCCGTTCCGTGCTTCTTCGAATGCTGGACTCGTCCGACGATGCAGTTTGCGACGTTTTTCTACAAAACCAATTCAATCACAGTGACCCACGACCACGAGTGTGCGGAACGCGTCTTTTAATAGTCCGTTCATTGGCGCTGTTCTATCTTCTTTCTATACATGTGCAGTATATTTCGTATGTTTGGCCGCAAAAAAAAATGCACAAAGACCTATCCGAATGAATTGGATAGACCAGCGCGAATGGGCTAGCAGAGTCACCTTGAGGACGATGTACCTTAGCTTCTTGTGCTCGAAACATTTTGTAATTGTAATTGCTGTTTTAAACAAACGATATAACAGTACGGTTACAGGTGCTATAATAGTTTTTGGAAAACTCAAAAATCTTTGTCATTCATTATGTAAAAAAAAACAATCATATATTTTTTTAATCTCTAAAAACTATTTATTGTCAACGTTTGATAAACAAAATATTCTATGCACAAGAGAACAAACACGGGATAGAGCCGTGGAAAAGTCCTTATTGCCTTATTGTTAAAATATTCTATGCTCATTGAAAAAAAGATCCAGTTCATTGAAAAGTAATTTCCATTATCAAGTCCGATACCCAAGTATGGTTATTCTGTTTTATCACTGATGAACTTACCAGTTTCAATATTTATTTTAATTCACGGTGATGTTCACTGCGCAGTTGGTAATCTGTTATATTGATCTTTATTTGAACTGGATTTGAAATTTCATGTTGCTGTTGGAATATTTACTTTGCACTGTCCATTCAAATAATGTATTCAAGTAATGTATTAGAAAATTTAAAAGAATGTAGCCGATAGTGCGCACCTTAAGATGTCATCAACAAAATGCGCTCTGTGAAACACGCCTTTATACTCTCTAGATATAAGTTAGGTATACAAAAATGGGCGACAGAGTGGGCGAAGGGTGGCGCCAGTCAGGTCTTTCACCTTTATCCAGCTTCACGTATATCGCTCTGTAAAAGCGCGTTGCACGCGTTTGCGGCTCGATCTGGCTCGACGCGCGCGCGCGCAAATTGCTTCTATTCCGCCCGTGTTCCTGTAATGCGCGTGTCTCTGTCGCGATTAGATGATGGCGCTGCGGCAAACGCATTCGGTTGTTTAAGATGCGCTCGAGATCACGACACCCACAGAGGATCCGTGATACGCATTGGTTGTAAAGAGCATGAATTAAAATTTCAAAATCATCATTCGAAAAATCAATACAATTATTTCTTTATTATTTTTATAAACTTTTGAATTTGGTAAATCGCCGAATCCTGTCCAGCATATAATTGCTACTCCTTTCGAAGCACATGTTGAAGGTAGCATTGCTACCGATGTGCTATCAGTGATTGCCAACATTTGGGATCAGCACATGAACTGCTTAATGCGGTACTCTATATGTTTCGAATTTGACAGGGGACATACCAAGAAAACCTGTCCATGTCTACCTAGTACATGTACAGCGAATGCGTGCTGCATCTCTGAAATATTTGTTGTTAAGGAGGTCCCTAAAAAACCAGGAGCCGAACTGGTAATTTTGCCTAGCCCAGGCTTAGTATAGGTTACCTAGGTAGGAATTTTTAACGTGTACTTTAAATCGTTAAGGCACAGGTCTCACGGCTTTACTTCCATTCCGAAGGAAGGCGTGCGTAGGAATTTCTCTCGCCCGAAAAATTCCGAGGGTCTCCGTCGGGAATCGAACCCACGATCACGGGAATAACAGCTCGACACACGAGAACCTCAATATGTGCTGGATCGGCTCCTGTTCCATGGTGTCGCGTCAATTTACCCCCCCCCCCCGCCCCTCCCTAAAGCATTGCGTGTACACAAAAGCAGTATCGAGATGGCGATCATTTTATTGAAACATTAATGCGTGGTTAAATACTTTGCCAAAACAATTCCGTCGGGTGATGGTGTGCGGGGAATTTCTAATCTCGCCAGGCTGAACATTTTTTTACTTCCTCCGGCAAAGCAAAGTGTATATTGGTGCCATAAAATTGTTGGCCGCTTTTGGTCGGAAGGTGTAAAATTCCGGTCTCTGAGTGTCTGCCGCGCGTGTTTGATGGCAAGTAGCGGCGCAGCGAAGCGTCCATTGCATTGGAGTAAAATGTCGAGCATTTATGAATACTCACTCCTGTACTAGATCTATATTTCGTCTAGGCATCGTCCTATGCGGCGAACTGAACGACATTTTGGTGCGCAAGTTCGAAAGAAAAATATACTAGCATATACCTGAGGTCGATAATTGGTTCACCTTTAAATCCCAGTTAGGGATGGCGGATTTGACTACCAGTGATAATTGAAGATATTAGCTGGATGGCGCCCCCTGTGAGTCGAACATGCCGCGCCGAAGCATTTACATCATTCGCCCAAAAAATTCCGGAGGTCTCGGCCGAGAATCGAACCCGCGAGAACTGGCACAAACTGGCACATTTATTAGCTTAACTCATTCTTCAATTTTTCATAGAAATTCCGACACGACACGACGAAATAGAAAAAGTACGACTCGTCGTAACCCAGTCGGTATTGCGACTGATGTGGCTGGGCGGTCCCGGGTTCGATTCCCGGCGATGCCGTGCCCCTCGCATAGTGCCTAAGCACCATGTGGGGTACAGAACGCCTGTAGTGCGGCTGACTACAGTTAACTGATTGGAACAAAAAAATCTGAGAAGTGTCCAGATAAAATTTGAATTCAGTTAAAAACAATATCAGCATCAGACGCTTTTGATGAACACCCTCTGTTTTGGGTGTCGTCTTTAGTTGAAATTGTGATATTTGGCTTGGGATCACGTCACGCACGGCACTTGTTATTTGTGATTACCGTCAGATATGTTAAAAGTGGTTGTACCGTCATTCCTGTGTTTGAACTCCCCCTTGTATATTTCCGGAAAAGCCTGGGGTTTGCGCTTTCTTTGTCCTTATTTTATACCATTCGACGACATTATTATTTATATTTATACGCTAAATATTTCAAATCGATGCATGTATTTTTTGTGGTAGGACTGTACAGAGTATATATATATATCTTAAGTTTAGTTCAGATAAGTTTATTAGACTAGTAAACAAGTTTCATAATGAGAAACTTGCAATTTATAATAAGTTTCATATAGCATTTGCAGCGGGCGGTAAATTCGCGTCTAGGCAAAGGCGAGTTGTCTGTATCTGACGCTTATCGTAACTGACGTTTCCTGTACGTGACAGCGACCGGAAACCGTCAAAATTGTACAAAAATGTGACATCAGGTACTGCCCGGTGATGGGTATTCGATGTCTTAACTTGCGCGCCAACAAATTAGCCATCAGATCGTGCACCTCATTTATGTATCGCTTCCCCTCGTCTTTCATGGGGGCTTTTTTCTCACTTCTCGCTCTGGCACTTGCCCGGCGGCACCGAAACGTTTTATATCGCGGGCGGCGGCGGGGAGAGTTCCCGAGAGCTCTAGTGAGAGAGAGAGAGGGGAGGGTGAGGAAGTTTCTCGCGTGCACGCGGGTTTTTCTTTACTTCTCTCGGTTTGGTTTTTGGTAGGCGAGAAGAAATAAAGTCAATCGGTGAGTCCAGCGGGAACCAGCGCCTAGAGAGAGAGAGAGAGAGGACAAGGAGGGAGGAGCTAAGTGATCATGACGTCGGCACCCGCGTCGCTTAACCGGCCCGGGGGGCGCTCGCGTCGATCCTGCTTTAGGGGGCGGGGATTCGAGATATGAATGACAGACATCGCCGCCACCACACCACCAACGCGCATAGGTGTGATACAATTTGTGCGTGAGGCGAGCCATGTGCCGGAGATCGACAGACGGGGTTGGAGGAGGAGGAGAAGAAGCCAAAGGGAAACAACACACAAAAAAAAGTTGTTGGGGACTCGTGTTTGTCTATCGCCGGACTTGACGTCAGTATGCTGCTGCTCTCCGCTTGCAGGCCAGGCCGGAACGGAGCCGTGAAATCGTCCTAACGCCGTTAGTTGTCGGTGACGTTTCACAGGTGGCGCTATCGTCGCGAGAGGTGTTTTCGATAAGGGCGTTAAAGTTCTTTGATTATCTCTCACCTTCGCTTCGATTATTATTTTTTTTTTGTGTACGTGTGTGTGTGCGTGTTTACGCGTTCTGCAAATCGGTGCCCAATTTTGGACTAGTGTTAGCGCGGAAAGCTGATTGCACGCCGTCGGTTCGCTGGCGTCCGATCCGGTAAAAAATCCCGCTTTCGGAACAACTATAATCGGCCAGCAAATCTGGTAAAAATACATTTACTACAACCACCTCCGCGTTTCGCTACCGGATCTCAAAACGCGCTCCCTATCCAGCAGATTCCCTCGAGGGTGATTGCGTTGGTGAAACAACGAGGGTGGAAGTAGAAGAAGAAAAAAAGGAGGAACTGTCTTGTTTGCTTCCTTAATCGATGCTAATCAAGATTGCCCCGCTCGTTTTTTTTTTGTCGATACCCGTTACGGGTGTTACCGTTACGGTCCCGGGTGTGTGTGTGAGGAACGGCCCGTTTGAAGAAAATCAGTAATCGACTGTTTTTGTTGGCCCAGGCCCACCACCGTCTCGCCGTGTTACAGTGCACCCGCCACCACCGGCCTAACCAAAGAAAAAGTGCATGCCTGGAATATATATTTTTTTATTGGAACTGTTGCCGACACGTGTGCTCTGTGTACATTAGTGCCTGTACCGCACACCCTGTACAGAGTCCAACTTTCGGTGAAGACGTTCAGCCGCCCACCGCAATCACGATCTTGGCCGAAGTCGTGCGTGGAAATAAAAAAGTCGGTTAATATTTTTACTGCACATCGATTGTTTATGTCAATCATTACTTTCGGAGTCGTTTGCAGGCGGCAGGCGTATTTAAAAAAATCCTTTTAAAAGAAGTGTTTCGGTGACTCAAAACTGTTTATTGGCGAACCTGAAAGTTTCACAACGCCTGTTTCCATAGTGACAGCACAGCAGCAAGATAGTCAGAGCGCTGAACGATAATTTCGTTTGACACATCCGTTTAGAATTTATTTTTGGGATAAAATAGAAATAAAGATTGCTCCAACTGTTGGACCGAGCAGGTCTTTAGGACGACCACCGACATGCCGTGTTACCTTTAGCGATTGTCCCGGTCGGGAATACAAAAACGTCAGAATGTCACCGTGCGGATCTACACCTACCTCAAGGTATGTTAGATTTTATTGATTGGGTTTATTCGGGTTTTCCCACATGACCACAAATCCGTGTCCTGTGTACCAATCACAATTTTCATGCCTTGTTGTGACCGAAGTGGTCTTAAAAAAAATAAGTTCGCGTCTTTTCATGTCAGGTCGCTCACGCCATTGCGTACCGGTTTCATGTTAGAAGTTCAGATTCCGCTCGACCAGTCTTTTTATGCAAAAATGTATATTTTTACTCACGCAATGTGTACATGTATTAACTATTATCGTGCTGCAGAAGCAGAGACCGTAAAAATGAACCGCGCCAATTTTTTATGGGTTCAATTAGCCGGTCGTTACGTTAGCCTAATTGGTCGCAAGAATGCCGTGGAGTGGTCGTGATTTTTTTTTAGCATCGTTCAGGAGGATGTGACCCTTGCTGGATCTTTCGAAGTGGTGGAGAAAAACCTTCTGGCGTTTGTATCTTTCTCGCTCTGAAATAAAGTAACATCTCGAAATCACACATCGATTTTTGCCTAACTCCAAACATGTTAAATTTTAATATTTCCCTTGAAAAAGATGTTATGCCACTATCAGTTAATCGTTCAAGATTTGATCAAACATCTTAAGATTTCGATCCGAGCTTGCCGCCTTGGTCTTGTAGTGGGACTGCTCTGGCTCTGGCTAAAAATCATACCAATCAATAGACATTAGTTTTTACAGTGTATACTGTATGTTAATTATAATGAAGTGGAAAATATGACTAGGAAACCCTCTTCATTGTAGAAAATTACACACAAGATGACTAAACATAACATTTAATAACTTGGAAATACCACGCGTGAAGGGGGTAACATTCGTGCGTCGTCTGCTAATCCATATGACGTTTTCGTAAGAGAAAAGACGCACCCTCCATTCGATAAGGATCAGGTTCTCGCGATCTGTCCCCGCATCGTTGACTTGTAATCGAACTGCAAATTGCAAGTGTCCGGTTGCCGACACTCATTTGTACACCCTCGCCTTCCCAAGCACCCCAATCTACGGACTCTCGGGGACCCGGACTCTCCATCCCCAGTAGTGAAGAGATTCGCAAACACTGGTGCACTTCCCTAGTTCACCATTTAGTGTTACCATATTTGAGTCACATTTTGTAGTTCAATATTAATGTGGGATTTTATCTGATAAAGGATTGCGGGCCTATGCTTGATGAAGTTAATAATTGTGCTGTTTTCAAGTCTTTGTACTATAATTAACACTGTTATACTGTAATACTATAATACTGCTTATATTTTATTGAACACGTACATCCTGGCATTTTCATGTGCACTAGAAGTGGTTTTTATTTTTGTTAATTTTCTGTCTCACGACTAAATCTTCCGAAACTCAAAGTGTGTCCATCACTGGGTCCAGCAAAAATACTGTATACTGTTTTCGAATCGAACAGGTCATCTCTAAGGAGGGGGACCCCCTACAGTTACAGCCTCGCAGGCCCCATCTCACTTCTTAAGTTGTTCCCGTGACCTATCAGTTCCACTAAAGATGCACCTGCATGCTTCACTCCAGAAAAAAAATCGTTTAGGAATGCTTCTGAGGCGTATCACGTTCAACAATGCCTGTTTATTGCACTGAGGTGATATTTTCTAAATAACTTGTCGCTTGTATTTTTTATTATATAGTTCAATTTTGCTCAGTTATTTTTGATCAAATAAAGTGCAGCAGCTTCTGTAGGACGGGGGCTTACACGTTCAGAATGATACGAAACTTGTGGTTGTGACGTCAGGTGGATGAACGCAACGCGATTGGACGAATTGTAAAATAAGTAAGCTGTGCATACAGTGGTTGAAAGTCGCGTTATCAATTTTGGGTTTCAGTTCCGGGATAAAGACTTACTTAAAGGTTGATCGGAGGGGACATAAAAGCGGTACCAGATATTGTCGCTGTATACAGAGTACCAATGTCGTGGACATGATGAATAACAACCCTAGAGGAAATTACAGCAAACCGACATAAACTATTTCCATTTTTTTTATTTGTTTAGTTGCCCAGCCGTCTGCGGATCAGGGCTAATAAAAATTGATTTTCCGGAGTTACGAGACTAGTGGCGAGCAAGCGGAGAAAGTGAACGCTTCTCTCCGCGGCTTGTGTACTTACTTTCGATAACCGCAATAGGAAACCCGGGTTCTAAGGAAGACATGTACGGGTAGAAGTGTACCATTTCTTGACGTCCGTACATTTTTGGACAGGGCCTGTGTACCTACAAAGGTGCGACAAAAGTTTGCGATCGGCCAATAGATTTCCATTAGCGGGACAAAACCTGACCTGGATAGAAAAAGGTAGAAAAGGGAGCGATGACTATGAAGGATGAAGCGATAGGGGGAGGCGATGGGAGGTGGGGGTGAAAGAATCGACGCAGCTTGATTTTTCTTCGTTGCCAGGAACCCCTTTGAAGTGCCCTCGGTCGGTGGACTCTCGGTTCCGTCGGAGAGGTGCCAAAACGTTCCCCGCGCAAGACAAATATCCACCCGTACAACACGCACGTGAATCATTGTTGTAGTCTAGAAATTCTAGATCCTCGACAACAAAAGTCACCTGTGAGAAATGGCGTCGTCTCATTCGTGTCCGTATGCTACGACCCCGAAGGTTTTCTATTCTGGACATCCTCGTCAGACCTGACCAAAATACAGAATGCTCGTTCTTGAAAGAGCGCTACGTAAAAATTGTAGTTTTGTATTTTTCATCTCAATTAAGCAATCGTAATCGCTAAGAGGAGACTTAATTATTTTGCCATTCCTTCTCATATATTATTTGCATTTGTGCCAAAACGGCAAAATAATTTTTTTAAATATTTTTCGCCAATCAACTCGGCTTTTTAAGATTCGACGAAATAAGATCAAGTGGTTTCTTTTCCTCATTTTGATCAAATTAAAAAATCATTCCCACTTTTTTTATTGTATTGTACTTTTACAATATTCACCTGATAGGAATCAACACGTGACGTCAAAATGCGTAGGGTTGGTTTGCACCTCGAAAAATTGAGCAGCTCTTGGTCTAACAATTCAGATTAGTCACCGAGGCAAGTGTCGTCCTGTGGGGCATCCGAGCACCGAGGATCTCACGAGGAATGTCAAAGTCGCATTCAGGTTCATGTACGGTTGCCGTGTAGGTGGCGCGGTACATGCACACGCATACATTACTACTCTTTTTTATGTGTCGTTTGTCGTTTCTTGCTGCAAAAAGGGTTTTTTTCCGGGCAATTGGCACCTGGATGGCGTTTTTCGACGTGCCGTACGTGGTGGCGCGGGGTGGTGGCCCCGTCCGAGAGCGGTGGCAGCAACTCAGCATCCCCCGTCGTCCTGACGCCGACGACGTTCACCCAATACCCCTAGTCCTTCATTGGTTTTGATGGGAGGGGGGACGTGTTTTTCGTGCCCAGGCCGTACCCCGTAAACGCAGTGAACTTGGATGTTAACCCTTTACAAACTTCTAACCTCTGATTTCAATGTGTCAAAAATTGCACTCGTTTTCATCAATTTTGCAAATAATCTCTCTAAATAGTCTATTTAAATAAATTTGAACTTTATTAAACCCAAATTCATATTTCTAAACCAATTTTTTTGATTCCAATTGCTGATTTTTGTTTTTGACGTTCACCTCAAGTCTTATTTTTGCGAAAATAAGCATGTCTCTTATTTACTTTACATTGTTGCATTTAAATGAATATATTGATATTCTATTGGAATCATTTTATATTCCAACTTTGTATTTTTAATAATACATAGAATTACATTAATCACTATTTTTATAATTGTTATTGTCTTGTTTTTTGTGTGACTCCAAGTTCATCAAATCCTGCTTTGCAGAAATGCGTCGTAGTGACTAGTGAGTGATTCGCAAATACAATTATTTTTGTGAGCAGACCTTTGAGTGAATATAATTGTTCATTTCTGGTATTCTTCACGCATCGCTTTCGGTGAAAGAAAATTGTGGAAAGTGAGGCAGAGCGATCGAGGGGGGGGGAGGGGGAGGGGAGGATGAATTATGCGTACCCCGGCGTCGAACGAAATGACTCGGAATGAAATTTTCAAAGAAAACTTGAAAACCGACCCCATTTTCCCTTTGCTCTTTCCGTCCCCCGGTTCCTCTCTGTTCCTTTGCCATTCTCCTTTTTTCCTTTGAAACGGTGAACTGAAAGCCAACTCGTCGTCATACAGTAGTGTCAGCTACCAGATCATAAATTAATTTCCCTCCCAACGGTATCGGAGAAAACGGAGTCATTCGTTCGGTAAAGTTGCTCCAGAAATTGTAAAATTCCGAAAAAGTACAATTGTGTGTCCGAGCATTGCATCGTCACTAGTTGACGCTGATATTACATTTCGACTGAGCAAATGTCAATACCGTGTAATCGGGACAAAAAGGATGGCGGCATTTTCACTTTTCCTCCTGGACAGTTTCTCAGTTTATCCCCCACAAAACTTTCACCATCACTTCTGACGTTATCCCGATAGTACATATACTATCCCGGTAATCCCATTAGCACCTCCCATTGCCGTCTCACACCAACCGCCGTTTTACCCCCAATTTCCCCCATTCCGGTTCGCGTTACTGATACGCGACTCTTCCAACCCACACTCTAAAAAAAAATTTTGGGTTGCCATGGAAACGGCACACGCCTCACAGTCGACAGTCCACGTTGAATACACCCTGACTGGGAAAATTAGGCGATGGGGCTAAAAATAAAATAGTTTCGCCTATGGCGACCGAGTTTTCAAATCTTGGGGTTGTCCGCCTACCATCATCCATCCCCCTCTTGTTTACTTCGGTAGGTGTCGACAACACATATCAAGATGCATTTTCAAAATGACGCCCAATTCATTGTTTTTAAACGCTGAAATTCAGAGTTGCTGTGGATAATTGTATTGAACATATTGCACTTGCATGTTATTCTAATTATGCATTAATGGAATATTTTTGGCAAGATTCGAAATTTGGCATTCAGGTATCAAATCTTGAAATTCGTGTTGGATCTTGTGGTTGAAACTTTTCATGGTCTCGAGTGTGAGCCAAGTCTCTCTTCGTAATTCTTCCCGTGTGAAAACTGGAGGCCTTCCTAGCGGGCAGCCTTCGCGCTTCGTCTTGTTCACGATTTATAGAAATAAGCTCGTACGCGCAACAAGAGTGGCGCGAGCAAGTCGTGAATACATTTTGTTCGTAGGTGTGTAGGCTCTATAATAGCGGCTATACATTTAGTGCACGTCTACCTTGTATGTAGCAGCTCGGTAAGGTGTTTTCATTTGAAATTTTTTCGCGCATTGTTAATTGAATTCTATTGGACTCCTCCCCCACCTCCACCTCTTTCAGAATAAAATATCAAAGGACAAGAAAATGGCGGTTGCATAGCGAAAGTCGGTTCTGTTCGGGCCTCGGAAGCAGCGCATTAATGCCTTCATGTACTCTTGTCGCTTGCAGAAAATAAGGATAAAGTCAGAATGAGTATTTTGAAAACAAATTAATTCCTGGCAAATTGTTTAATTAAATGCAACAAAAAGCCAAATGTTTTAAACGTCTCATCACTGATTCTAATCAACGTTTCTAAATTGTAGGCAATCACCGTTTGCTGTGATAATAATCGCCTGTCTTTTTAGTTCGTTATTGCTCGCACTCGCTTAATTCACTTAAATGCGCGAAACTGTTTCGATAACGTAACTAACATTTTTAGGGACATGGTAAAATAATATTAAAATTTGTCTTGTCGAACAAAGGCGTATTTTGAAAATCAATTTTCTCGCAGTATCCACGTCAAATAATCTTTGACTGTTGATCAAATAAAAAAATTATCATCAAATGTCTTTGTATCATCTCTACCGTAATTACCGTAACACATGTACTTTCGTTTTAGGAAAATTGGTTCTTGTAAAACATACAGACTGTAGAACTGTGCCGAACTTTTGATATTTCATTTTTTCAAAGTTGTAATTTTGCCGATGTGGCTTCCAACAGTTTCTCGACGCCAAACAGCAGACAAATTACGCCAGACCATTTTGCAACTGTTGTTATTGTTGATGCTGTTTTTGCGATTAAAGTCGGTCGGGGTCGTGGGCGGTGCGGAGAATAAAAAAAACGAAAGGAGGAATTACGGGGGGAGGTTCTGGGGGTCTTTTTGAAAAGGAACGGACATACGTGTGCAGTTTGGGGGATGGGCGCGGTGGGTAGGGACTCGCGGCGGGGGAGAGGAGGGGTGCTGCACGAAATAAGCTGGATCTGTAAACGAAGTTGGCGTCCGCGTCGGTGCACGGAGTGACTTGCATAAGTGTTGTGTGAATGATATCTGATTAATTCTTTTTCGCTCGCACCAACGCGCTCGTTCATCCCTCCCCCCTCCCCCT
>JAQGBY010003336.1:0-19600 GCA_034698785.1 Mycogona germanica
ATCAATTAAAAAAATATATGAAAATCAATTAAAAAAATATATGAAAATCAATTAAAAAAATATATGAAAATCAATTAAAAAAATATATGAAAATCAATTATACAACAGTTACAAAGCATAAGTCAGCTGCGTTTACGAATGCAAAATGGTTGTTGAAACAAAATCATTGCGTAAATCTGTGGACTAACCGCATACAGAGGTTACTTGAAAATGGAAATCTAAAAGACTATTCAATTATGAAAATGGAAATCTAAAAGACTATTCAATTATGAAAATGGAAAATGATGTCGCTCCAGCAGAGTCAAATTGAATCTCAAATATTTTTTGTCAGTGCACCGTCTATCAAATTTCTTTATCGAATGACGCATCGTAAGAGCGAACGAGCTACTGGTCGCGAGTATGTAAGTGAATAATGGATTCAACTTTGTCCGCCAAAGTGCATTCAGAGGGATAGAGAAAAACCTTTCATGAAATTTTGTCAAAATCGCATTTTAGCCAGCAAGGCCTTCATACGAAGCATATAAATAAGATGACCGTCGTCTGGACGGAGCGCATGCACTTAAGCTTTTGGTCACGCATGGACGCATGCACGAGCAGACCATTTCAGCATTTCAAATGCTCCAGAAACTGTTCAGCGAAATAAATAAATGCGGAATAATTTAGTCCATTCTTTTTCCTGGATGTGACGATCAACCAAAGAAAAGTTTATCTTAACTTTCTGTAAGAGTCCTTAACTTCCTGTCCTACAATGTAAATAGAAAATTTACTTTTGAAGATGTTTTTAACTTAAACGGACATCCTTTTAATGAAATAATATTAATTGAAATACCTAAGCATGTAATCACGGTAGATAAACTGGGTATCTCAAAAGTATGATTGATGCCATTGCCAATTCCCTAATAATTATTCGAGCAATTTAATTGCCGAAACCGCCTAGCTACATCAAGATGCCCTATCCATTTGACTAGAGGAGTCCTCGCCTTAAATGTGTGAAACATCCATCATCGTGACTCGACAAAAACAAACGTGACGTCGAACATGCACGAAAAATCCCGTTAACACGAGCGACAACGGTTTAATGAAATTGAGCGAGGTGTTGATGGCCCATTTTCGCGTTCACATATTGCGGATTCCGACAGAGCGCAGGCACAACTCCACGTACGCGATATACCGGAAATGCTAAACGTGGCGAGCTTTCAGTGCGGGTCCTCAGCATAACTAATTGTCTACTTTCCGGTACATCACGCTTGTAATCAACGCCGAGCCGAGAGTGAATTGCACCAGAAGAGGCGCTCCCTTAGCCGATCTACTTTCAGTAGTTTTACTGGATACAAACCAGAGAAAGAAAATATTCCACGTTCGATATTTGTGCGCCAACTAGCGGCGGAGATCAGAAATTCGCCACTGGGTGTAACTTATATATTTTTTTATTTATAAAAGGGGATACAGCAGTGTCGTCATAAGGCCAAGTTCGCCAACTCACTCTTAAGACGACTCGTCGTGGCGCAGTTGGTTAAGCGACGGACTGTGGTTCGGCGGTTCCGGGTTCGATTCCCAGCGCGGGCTTTGGCTCGGGGTACTGGTGAAAATGTGCCTCTCACATAGTGGTGTCGTATCAATTATATTGCTGCCCCGTGTAGGGCAATCACACAACACTCTGTTGCTTTACAATTTGCCATTTCGGGGGCACCAGCGTGCTTTGCTAGAGAAGCAGATCTTTCATGTCAATTTCAGACCTGTACATTGCTGTCTCGTGTGTTAAGGCAATCACACAACACGGTTGCTTTCCAATTTGCCGTCGTGTCAATTTCATTGCTGCCCCGTGTAAGGCAATCACACTACACTCTGGTGCTTTACAATTTGCCATTTCGGGGGCACCAGGGTGTTTTGGTAAAGGTGTCGAGTGGCAGGGAGGTAGCGCGTTCGCCTCTTAGCCCGTGATCGCGGTTTCGATTCCGGCCGACACCTTCGGAATTTTTCAGGCAAGAGAAATTCCTTAACGCGCCTTCTTTCGGAATATAAGTAAAAGAGACCCCTTTCCTAGGACAGCCTAGGTTAGGCAAGTATTTCCAGGTCGCCTTCTGGGGTTTTGAGAGGTTAGATCACTGGTAAACCCCCTTAACAAATATTTTTAAAACGTGTTTTGCTAGAGAAGCAGCACTTTCATGTCAATTACATTGCTGCCTGTGTGCTACGACAATCTTTTGAGGATTATTTCAAGTATCTCTAATAAAAATACTCGCCGACGAGAACTTTGAAATAAAACCCGTTTATTCGTTGACATGCAGTGTTTGTTCAGATTTTAAAATTATAAGTTTCTTAAGTGTCGACAGAATAAGCAATAATTTAATTTTTAACACGCAAAGAAGCTAAACACATTCAGTAAAGATAACCAGCCAGACGCTCATATTATGTTCATTAAAATCAACGAAATGAACAAAACACAAATCGAAAGACCAATCACAGTTGTTGGAAAACAACATAAAATGTAAACTCCTGTTTGAGCTGGCAGAAATGCTTATAGGGTTCGCAAATAGTGTGCTATTGACAAACGTTAGATCATGTGTAACACCGCGAACTTTATGTAATAAATTGCCAATGCGAGTAGACTGTTCTGCATACGAACTAGGTTAACGGCGCCTTTTTTATCTCGATCAACCCAATCGCCGACAAACTGCACCCAACCGACTTGATACCATCTAACCTTTTCAATTAATATGTTGTTTAGACGATAAGTCTTGCCACAAACAGTGTGTTCTTTTAGGCTCGCTTAAAAACACTCACACCTTATTATGGGGAATAAACGACGCAGCATTTCTTTTCTCGTTTGTGGCCTAAAAGCAGCGTCTATGTTGCACTGCAAATTGAGGCGTCCCCATTTATCTTTGAACAGTATCAACAATTACTAAGATATTTTTGTTAGAAGCTAAACGTTGTTTGATAGTAAATATTTTTCGGTGCGATCCGTTCGCATGTCATCCTATATACAGGTATAAAATAATCGGCAAGGCACTGACTGCTCTCAGATATTTCAGATCCTCAATCATCGAGCGGTTTCAAGTTTGTTGTTTACATTAGGCGTATCTAAAAATGGAATGTTGCTAGGGTCGCGAGACAGTGCCAAAGGCGAACAAACAATAAACACTCAACTAACTGACTTTATTTGAACATGAACCTGGTCTAGCCTCAAATTGTTCGAACTTGAAACAAAAACAAAAAGGAACAAAAGAGAAATCACCGGTGTGGAACTCGTTTTTCCGCGCATGCACTCGCAAACAAAAACAAATACAGGGCGCTATTTTATACTGTACGAGGGTCGTGAGATAAATAGAATTGGTCTCGACTATTTATTTACTATTTTAATAGCATTTCTAAAAATAAAATAGTAACAAATAAACAAATAAAAACAAAATACTAACTAAGTGACCGACGTCATGTATTCATAATACTATACTACATAATATATATGATATTTTTAGTAAATATACTCGTAAAAACACACATGTTTCATTTGTTTGATATTTAATTGTTCTGGTATTTTTAATAAATTATTAATTTTAACATAATAACACCAGTGAACCTTTAAAAATCAACCGGATTAGTTCATGCTTTTAATATTTTTCAATTATTGACATGCACGAGCATATTCGGTAAAAAGAAGTCAACGATCAGGTCGTAATGCTTGAATTTTTTTAAAATTTACTTTATGAAACCTTTGAATGTATTATTTTAGGGGCTAACATGACTGAGTCTGACATATCCCCGTAATCTTTGACCCGACCCCGCAATATAAAAGTTAAAAAATAACCTAAAAATCCGGTCGCACTGGTGAAACCGGTCTTTATATAAAGCTATTTATGGTTCACCATTCTATGCACCATTCCAAAAAAAAAAAAAGGTATATGATTCATCAACAAAATATAAAGCTAAAATTTGCCTAACTTTTTATATCGAGAATCACGCAGCGTAGAGGGAGGGTACACGCTCGAAAGCTTTCAAACTATCGCTGACGCAATATTTCCGAAAGAAAAAGGTTTCCTCAACCTATTGACGTACTTATAAGTCGGTGTGACATTTTTTCTCCAATCCCTAAGTCTAGCGTTTCAAACCCAAGCACAATCACGTGAATGATAAACGAAAAATCCAATCGATAGTTCGGGCTTTTGCCATGGAGCAGTGTAGCACAATAGTGCAACGACTAAAGACGTTTAAGCGCTTTGACAGTAACCGTTTCTCTGCGAATAGGGTAACTATAGTCAACAACAGCAACTTAAGCTTGCACCAATGGCTTCAGAAAATGATCAGTCGCAGTCAAGAATGGAAGAATTCCCCATTCACGACGAAGATGGATATTAATCATACTCGTACAACGTATGCATATTTTTACATCGAAAAAACCGCATATTTATTTTGAAACTGCAGGACAAAAAATATCAGACGAAAACATGTGGCGCTTCATTTTGAGTGAAACCTTAAGAACGCTACAAACAGCTGACAATGAATTTGAAATGCCACACATATGAAGACTACAAAAAAATATATATATATGTATTAACTGATATATATCAGTTTAAAATAATTTAATATTTAAATTAGTTATTTTCTATTATTAACCCATGAGGACATAAACGTGAAAATCTTTATCGTGTAAATTAATCTTCGCATCTATGTTCATCTGAGAGTACGACACAAAACTCTCATATATCACTTTAATGTATCGTTAAAATCTTGAGCTGAAATTTTAGCCATCAAAAATATGGCAACTTCAGAAATTTCATTTTAATGGGTGATATAGAGAAGGTCTCGTGAGGGTAAACAAGAAATGACAATAGTGCACTCACCAGTTCCACTGAGCCATAGTGCCGCCGGCTAAATACTCCACGTCGACATCCAAGATCCGTGGACGAGGAGCTACATAAGAGAGAAAAAACAATGCCGACCATTAACGAGTGACTCTGAGTTGGATAAGAGCAATGAAATGATGTGGAAGATAACAAGGAACATCCACAACAATTCTCCAGATATGCACGACGACAACAAAGACTAAATTGGTCTGTCTTTTTGACCCGAACTGACAATCCACCCACACATTAGGACCGTTGACCATTCGAAATACGCGTTGCAAGACACAGATACCATGTTTAAATAATAATTTAATCATCACATTATTTGTTTGCAGCTCGAATTTGCACATAGGACCGACAAATAGAACAGCGGTCTCGCTAAGAGCGATGCTCCAGCTCAGTGTGACCGACACATTTTTCATTTTTCGACGAATAAATGAGAACAAGTGCCGGGAATCGAACCAGGGACCACGATGAGTCGTGCAATTTTACCTAACAGCAATCAGTTACCACGTTTTGAGCTACTCCAACCGGCAATAACTTATTGAGAATTATTGAAATTCAACTTGAACTTCCGAGAATTATTTTTCACTTATTGCACACTCTACAAACAAGTAAAGATAAACTACAATCCACAGAACGGATCTGGTTTATTTTTTGACCCACAGTTATCAGCTCGGGTCATCTCCCCGAAATGGGCGACGTTGGTAAAGATCTATTTTCTAGTGCCACTTCTTTTAAGACTAGGGAGGAGAGATTTTTTCTCTCTCGTTCGTCAGGATCGCGCCAGTCCACCCGTATTTATTCAGTGCACACTCTAACGAGCAACGACACATAGAAACAACAATGATCAAGTTAAAGGCAACAGAGGAGGAAGAGAAAAAGAAAATCTCACTCGGACCATGCCGTTGCCGCCAGGAACTGCTCGGTTGTACTGTACAAGCATTACGTGTACATGTACACCAGTGTAACGGCGATATCAGATTAGCTATCGTATATACTGGACATGTACGCTCGTATGTACATATTGGCCGCGTGCTTTAACACAACAATTTGACCGGTTCTCAACGATCGAAGCAATCGTTAGCGTCAAGAATGTATCGCCTGATGCGCGAATTCATCTATTAAGAATACATTATTGTATAGGCTCGAGATAACAAATAAAGTTGTCCTGAGAAGCTCTTGAATCTCAACTGCCAATTTGATTAGAGTAGTATTTAACGATTTCAGAAATTGGATGACAAATGCCATTGTATTGGTTTATCTCCTAGACTTGATAATGTTGTCGGTTGGCGAACGGAACGAAAATAGAGTGAAATAAGACAATTAAAATACTTAACTACGCCCTAAAATAAATTTAATTATTGCCGAACGTGGCGCTACAGCATGCTTTTTGCAAGTCCATGAAATATACAGAATAAATAAGTGTGCGCTCTCTGATGAAATGCCACTAGCGGCGACAATTGTAACATCATAAACAATCTAAAACTACATTTCTACCGAGATAAAGTATTTTGTTGTAGCATAAAATATAAATATTAGAAATCTCTATAGGGACTAACCACTTTTATAAACCAGACAAAATTCATTCTCTCAGGACAAATGCTGTGTTACAAACACGTTTCCGGATAAGAAGAATATATTTAATTTACAATACGGTGCGCACACGTCATAAACAAATAAAGTCTCAGAAAAATAAACTTCAGTCAAGTTTCGAATGAACATTCGACAAAATAAAATATTCAGCACACGAGCAATTATTCTAAGTAGCAAATTATAAATTCCCTCATATTATGTCATTTACACGAGCGTCATATACAAATTTAATCGCATCTCATTTGCTCCGCGCTCTGGGCTACTGCCCAGGCCCACTGCCCATACAAAATAACTACTTTGGGATGGGTCAGTAACATCATTGTCAGTCGGAGGGCATTGGGGAAGGCGGGAGCTAATCGATGACAGTTACGGAAACAAATTTCATCTCGTTTGAATGCAATTCCCGAGAAATGTGTCCTGGAAACCTAGACGACGATTGAGAAGAAAGGAAGGCACAGCAGACAAATTCTCGGTGGAGTTCAAACACCTCGTCTTTCCGCGAAAAACGACAATACGAGGACTTGATACGGCAACGGGCGTGCGCGGACACTTTAACAAGTTGCCAAGAAATGAATTACATTTCTTTTTGTACGTATATCCAGAGACTTAAAGGGAATCCTCTCTTGATGCCTATGGTCACTGTCCGTGGTTACAAAGAATCGAGGTAGACCACTACACCGAAAGAGTGGCAAATATAATTGCTCATTCATACCATGGTTTTACATACTAAAGTCTCACCAAAGAACTGAAAAGTTTATTAATAGCTAAGCATAGTAGACAGGCTGAGGATTCAACCATAGAAACCGTTCGCCTATATCGATAAAGGTGTACAACTACTATCGTCGGCATTGCGATCGGCTGCTGAGTGGTAACGTCCTCCATGTTAACGAATGGAACAAGGCTTGCAAACGAGTCGGAATGAGAGACCAGCTGGCCAGACAATTTGCCCGATAGCAGTTCATATTAAATGTTAAGCTGTCCAGCTTCCACCATGGCTCACTGGCTTGCTCACGTCTCCAGGATAAAATTAAAAGCCAAGCGATTAACGTCAACCACCGAAAATGCCTCTGGAAATGTTTGCGCTATAAACTGTACTCGTTGACTCCGACAAAAAAGGTTAAAGAAAAATACGACTTCCTCCTTATTTCTTAATCCTTGATTCCTAAAACAGTCCTAATATAATGGCGAATCTTTCTAAAAAATAAGCGTCAGTAACCGCAAAAGGGATTTTGTAAGCGACGAGTGGTGATCTGGATTTGTTAAATTGTTCTTAGAAAAAGTCTCAAGCGAAATGATTTTTTCACACACTTAATAACCAATATAACAATAATTATTTCAATCTCTCCAAATATACTAGCCCACACAGTCACATCACGTATGAGGTCCATTTGTGTCCTGAGGATTCGTCTGTCAGCAATATTTTTTCATTAGTCCAACCGTGCTCAAATACACCACATGCTACCAAACATCGGGTTCATCATTTGACGAATCGATGTATTTGAAATAATCGATTGCATTTCGACTACACAAATGACTGAGCCAGAGACCCTAAAATGCAGGGTCGCAATATCAATCTGGTTATGAGAGAAAACTGTGCCGAAGATTGTTACACAGCAGAAGGTTGAATGGGTTGTCAACATTTCTGTAGGCCGCTGACGTGATGAAAAAATATCTAAAAAAAAATGCCGGTCCACATAGGAAAGCACAATCCTGAGTGGAGTAGCGCGTGTGTACTTTCCATCTCGGTCTCAACAGTTCCGCTGTCGGACATGACGGTTCAAATACATGACGCACCCCATCTGATTCCGGATTCGATCAGACAGTGCGAACCCAGTGAGCGCGCACAAACTTCCTTATTGCTGGCACGCGTGTAATGCGCATGTCAAATGCACAACAGCAGACTGATGTGAGGCGGGCTTTTGAATGATTACACCAATTTAACCGCACGCACGCGTGCCTGTGACCAGAGAAAAAAAGGCCTGATTCTGTCCTGGGTGGTAGTGGTGGTGGTGGTAGTGGTTGGTGGTGGTGGTGGTGGTGGTGGTGGCAGGGAAAAATGTGTTTTACGCCGAAGCATTACGTAAGTGAACGCTCGGGCACCTCCCCACACACACACAGTGTATACAGAATAAGGCGATTCCATAATCGTACTTGCTCCATGTTGCAGTTGACAGCGAATAAATGTTATAACAGCACTTGAGAGCGCTCCCGATCGTATTTTATGGCGGAATGTCGGATTCCGCCTGTAAATCATGAGTTCAATGCCTTTTTCCAGAAGGATTCGAGGTCTCTGTTCGCTGCTGGGAAGACTACCTCTGAGACAGCAACGTAACAACTAGACAATAAAGTAACCAGTATTATTTCTAATACGTCATATTGTCTATTGGCATTGCTTAGGTACATTGCTAAGGTGTCGATAGAAGCTCTATAGTTCATGCATAAATGAATAATAGAGTTAATCAACTAGACACTAAATCCATCTAACGCGAAGATCAATCGAGATAGAATGATCCAATCGTATCAAGAACCATATTTTCGGTGAATACAATAATATCAAATCAATCAAAAATTCATTGAATGTCATTCCACCATCGAACCTATCGAAACTATCGAACAATGAGGAATCGTCAGTCTTAAGTCTTAAGTCTTAAGCGATTTTATTGCAATACTTAAAAATTGGCACTCATTATAGCAGCGTGAAATTCGCCTCACGTAATTTACGAGCACGAATGTTCTCAAAAGTTGTACGAAATAATTATTTGTATCAACTCGGTGTTACCTTTGCGAATGCAGCTTTTAATATTGACGCCAGTTACTGTGCAATGTAGGACATAATCTACACAGATTTAAAAACTATTTTTGTATCGGAAAGTCTAAGTTCGGCGACAACAGCCCGGATGAACACGCTTCGTAGTTAACACACGCAGAATTGCTCCTCCAATGTGACGGTCAGCGAAATTGACGCTTTGTAACTGGGAACCGTCGAGCCAAGACCCAATGCAATTCAAGTCGCCACTCTTGGTCAAAGAAAATATTTCATCAGTTGGCCGGACCTCGACGTGTCTCACCGAGCATGCGCATACGTTCGATTTGACGGGGAGGAGGAGGACGGGAGAGCCGTTGGGGGTGTGCAAAGAATTCTTGGCAGACGTTCCTTGGATTTTCACTCTGGGCAGGGGATCTCGAATGCATGCATGCATGGGTAGGCGTGCATCTTCCAAACTAAACTTGTCTGCCAGTGTCTTCAGCATCTTGAGCCACATTGGACAAGTGAATGGCATGCGCGCCTCTCACATATGGTCCCTCGGGTGCTCAACGCAACAGTCCATTGGCTACCGTAATACGAACAGGGCGCTCACATATCTGAATCGACATCCAAACGGCCAGCGAACAAGCAATCAAATAATTTAAAGTTGAGCTCTTTGGCACTCGCTTCGAACAACGAGAAGAACGATAAACGTCTCGTATTTTTTAACCTATCCTCCATTTATTACTTGGCTAAGGGTTCCTTTTTGGGAGAGTGTGCATTTTTGAGCTACGATAAAGATTGGTGGTGAACATTTTGTCTACTGAATTCTACCCAAGTTCTCCAATACCATTAACTACAAAAGGTACTGATGAAAATGTGCCTCTCGACATAGTACAAAACACCACAATTTCCTTTAGTGTTATTCACTACTGTTTAAGCAACAAAAATAAATGATCATTCAAAATGTACACCCATTAATCAATATTTCAACTTGGTGCATCAGAATCCAGCATCCGGAGAGCTTAAATATGCGAGAATTGGAACAGTTGATGGACGCGAAAGATTTGTTCAACTATCATAACAGGTCTAATAATTTCCGGCATATTCTGTTTTCGTGGCTTTCGCCAACACCATAGCGTTTGCGCTTGACCCTGCACAGTTTATCGATCTTCGGGAGAATTAGCGCATGCGCAGTGTCGGCCTAGGCAGAACAATTACAAATTGTGGCTTCTTCCTAACCGAAGAACACGGAACGCGTAGGGAACTCTGCAGTCAACAGTGCACCAATTATTTGCAACGCAATTAATGTCATAGTAGCACAATTTCGTCGAATCCTCGCTCATTCGTTAAGATTTTCAATTCGTTCTTTGGTGTTCCATTTGTAAAGATGTCGGTCAACGAAACAGGAAACATTATTTTCAGTCATGAATACATCTCACGGAAACGCTTACAACTAAACACGAAACAATTTAGCAAATGCAAGTTAAAAGATTCCATAATGCCATTGAAAAATATTGATATTAGCAAGTTTCAAATAAACGAAACCATTGAGACGATAAATTTGTGTTGCAATGGATTAAAATGACTCTTTATTGTATTTCTTTAAATAAATTGTATATTTAAATAGCTATCCATTTCTGAAAGTGCCAAATGCAAAATATAAACACATTAAAAATATCTGAAATCACAATTGATAACGCAAGTGTTTGTGGTCGATGGACACTTGCCATAGGCCATCAAGCGCAAAAGAAAAAGTAATTTGTAATCGGCTTTGATTGACGATCTTGTTAAAAGTACTGTAAGTACATAAAACGTACCCTAGTATAATATAGTGACACAATTTACTGCTGCCACAACTTTTTAAATTAACATTAATCTCTTTTTTACTGTTGATGCGCCAGCACTACAAAAGTGCTTTTAAAAAGCTTTTCAAATTTTGCAGAAAGATCTCAATTGCAAGATACACATTACGTCGACTTCGACGATTCAGAGAACAAAACTCTCACCCTGTACCCGAAAACTTCTACATATCTGCCAAGATTTGGGGTTCGGCCACTGCCCCAGCTATAATCTCGTCAGAGTACCCTCTACACATCAACGTCATGTATCGAACATCATCAGGCGTGAATGGCTCTCGTCCGCATCATCATCATCACCAACCATCACAGCCTGTCGATCGTCTCCACCCAGCATCAATGAAAATCCACATTTGCGGGGCCACACCAATTCAAAGATACTGAATGTACGCGGTAAAGACCAAGAACCTATTCCATGTAGCAAGCCACCAAAACATGCCCATGTTCAATTGAACGCGGATTATAATAATTATTTGTGGAAATTATTTTTCATTGCGAAAGGCGTACGCTGGCGTTCAACAAAAGCGCAAGGCAATCTGATTTTATCATCTGGTTTGATGAACCTTGCGACGAAATAAACATAAAGAGCTTTTGAGCTCAGATGAGGAGGCTTATCTCTTTGAAATCAGTATGTATCCCAAAAGCCGCGATTCCGAGCGCCAACCCAAGTCGATTAGCGAAAGTTCTACTGGTAAAAAGCGAATGGCTGTGGATAATAAGCGGCCTATAGCGACTAGCCTTGAATAAAATCTTTAGTAAGCAGGCCTTTAGAAAATGGATTCGAACACCGGAGACAACTTGCATATTTTTATAAGATGCTTTTGTTAACCGAAATGTGCAGCTTTAATAATTCTAGGATTCTGAATTAAGTTGCATGAACTGAAAACCGATGCTAAGTCGCGGCATTTAACCGCCGAACGACATTTTTCTCCCATAGGATCACAATGGAAACAGGCGTTCGGGAAAAATTCGCAGCGCAACTTCTCCAAAAATTGTTGGACCAAATTGACTGTGTAGAGAAAAGATCAATTTACATTTGAAAAAACTATTAATTTATTCCAGCTGCTCAACGTCGGATATCTAGGGCGCCAAAATTAGATTCCAAAAATATTTATTTATTAAGTATCCCGCTTGACTTTTGTTTTCGCCAGATCTGGTGAACATATACAGTATATCAATAGTAGCATTTCCCGAATTTCAAAGCGGTTTTAATAAATAAGAAGGAAATACTGTTTTAATTCTCAACTAATTTGCGTTTTAAATTGTCAAAAGTTTGATACGCTTATCTGATATCCTAATGGCACCAAAAATCTTCATTTCGTCTGACTAATGTAATCATTACGTGCCCATTACTGTGAGCTCGTCCAAGCCCCCTTGTGAGCAGTGGCTGCCGTCTGCCGCCATATTTCAGAAGATGGATGGGGCGCTTTAAGTGTCATTTATCGACATTAAACTAGGTAAACGCATGCGCCTGAGCCAAGCTTGAGACAGTCTGTAGAATGATATTAAACTCCTTTTCAGCGTAGACATTTAAACCTACTCATAAATAAATGAATAACGCTGTATACTCCTGAGCCCCAAGCATTTGGGATTTACGTTTAAGGTTTCTAGCAAAGGGGCAGCAAAAATAGAACAATACGGAATAAGAACCGTAATTGAACAATGTGACTCGCCAATTAGCGAATATATATTTAAAAAAAGGGTTGATCAACCAAAGTAAAGATCGACCAGGTTTCAATATTCAAACTTACGAGCATGATGATATCGGCACGAGAAAACCCATAGGTGGTCATTTATTATTCATATTTACGTCTAATACTCGTATTGTAATGGGACGTACACAGGATGCACGCTAAAATATTTTTAGAAAGCCAAAGGTTGAATACAAGGATACACCTAGAGTTGCAATGCAACAAAAATAGTACAAACGAATATTAATATTAATATTTAGCGATTCACTAGAAATTTCGGTGTATTTTGCGCATAAACGGCAAACTGCAGATCTCGCCAGGGCTTAATCAAATTAGAGTCTCGACAGAAAAGGGGGTTGTTTGTAAAGCCAATGTCAGCTTTGTTTTAATGTACATAACCCCCATAGCGGAACCATTACCATAGATAACAAAACACTGAATAATCCCCCCTGCTCAACGTCAAGCCAAACATCGGCTTTGTATTCGACGTGGCAAACAATGTTTGGTCTCAAAACAACTTCGTTCAAATATAGCGGGCAAACATAAAATTAATTTGTTATTGGCAGGAGGCAAACTTTGTGATCGATAAAAGCAATTAATTTTAAATGAAATGACGTGGGAAAAATCCAACGCGATGGAAGTGCTTTTAATTAAAAATAAATCGAATTAAAATAATAATAAAAAAATCTGTAGCGTAGAGAAATTTAGCAAGTGATGTTCAATCTTCCACCCATACAAATTTACGAATCGTCGTGACGTTAGATGACGTCGCGAGAGATATTTCGAAAATTTAATTGATTGTGTGTACACAGAGCTAAGCTACAGCAATTTATTTTCAAAGACAAAACGCGTCCAATTGAAATCGTCCAACTGCTGACGTCAAATCAAACACGGTAGCTTAGGAAAATTTAATCATTTTCTCGTACGCAATTCCGAGCTCTAATTCTAGATCGAGTTTCGGTAGTAATTTGCTGAACACACGAGTTCGCCGACACAAACGTAAATTAAAAATAGCCCATATGCCATCGACGGTAAACACAAATTCAACTGAAAACAAAGGACGTCTAAGAACAAAAAGAAAGTGGAATTGTGGAAGTAGAAAGTGGAAAGCAGAATTTGCCCAAGAAATATTTCGCTGCAGTTGGGTATGCTGTACAGTAGCAAAATGAAAACACACCAATGACGTAATCGAAAAAAAATCTATCAACGAGTATTTAGACACTTCCGTCTTAACTGAATGTCACTGCGCTACAGGAGGCAAGCAACGGTTGCTCAGGACAACCCACGTAGACGCGACTAGTTTCAATTACGTTCTCCGCATTATAATATCCTTGCCCTTAATAATTAATCGGTCCCCATCTTTTGAAGATTTCATTAATAGCGAAATGAAGTTGTCAGAACCTGCGTGTACTGTACATGCACAAACGAGTACATTACGTGAATGTGAAAATTCGTCGTTGTGTCTCCTCTCATGCTTACACTCGAATATTTCATGAAATATGTATAACATTCCAAAATCCAGACACGCAGAAACTCTTATTTATCTTTTCATAAGGGAATACTCCGAGTCCCGCATGCTATTATTCGACAACCAATATAAGTGCTACAAACACTATCAAATGACATACATGTAAAATTAATTCATTGTAAGTTATAACTCTATGCCACAAGATCGTAACAAAATCAGAATCTTTGTTTTTACTATGGAACGCTTGTCATCGACAAATACAGTAAATATTGCTTTGTGCTTGTGTTTTGATCACGAAAACGCTGTGCCTATTTTCGTTGCATCCAGGTAAAAATTACAAGGAGAATAATGACGAGAAAAATTGGGATTCTCACATTTGACTTGGCATCGGTAGGATATAAAAGAAAAATGTAGTATCACCCCAAAAGCTCACGCTGCTCAACTACCACCAGGGTGCCATTGGCGAGCCCGCATTGCGTCTGCCAATCTTGATAACAATAAACAATGCGACAACCTTTCATGGCGGATAACGGATGTTTATAGGACAACATTGTCTTCTTTAATAACATCTGGCCAGAAAAACCACTCAAAAATATAAAATTGCTTTTTGTACCATCGGGGGAGCGAGACCACCCATGTTTGACTCACCCCTTGGCGGATAGACGGTCAAACGACTGGTTGATTAATTTCTGTTGGCGACAATATTTATTGGCGACTGGTATGAGGACTTGCTGGCGTTGTTGTCATCGTCTAGCTCAGGCCAAAGTTAGAACAATTTTAGATTTTCATTTCATTTTTACTCCTATGGTATGTCATTAATTTATTAATTTCGCGAGTTCCGGCCAATTGTAGCGCACAACTCTGATGAGCAGTCAAAATAATCCACTATCAATGAACCTTTAGGGTTACCATCCTGGAAACTGGAAGACGCCACCAGAATTGTCCGAGGGAAATTATTAAATATCGCAACAACCACTCATTGAAAGCAACAATTACGCTGCTACATGTCGCCAATTAATTGCAGACGTTGAACGTTTGTAATTTAAAAAAGAGTATTTGATGGAAGTGAGAGAAACCCTACAATCATTAGCACCATCGCAATTAATTTTAATTACACACATCCGTAAATGAAACCAATTTATCAACTTTTCCTGAATGCAATTTCAATTCGTTTGAGTGATCAGTCTGTTCAATCGAAGACCTTCCCGACAATTACGCGATTAAGAGACTTTACCGAATTCTGCCACACAATATATGAACTAAGCTCACATGTCAATAAGCAATTAGGAAGTTCTTAACGTTTAAATAAATCTAAAATTTTCATTGTGCATTTTATCACAATGAGATCGAAGTTGTCAATACAAGATCGAACCAAAAGCTTTGCTTAATATCGTAAGTAGAGACAAGAACATTTGAAGTTAAAAACTCGTCTTGACAGTTCCTAAACAAATTGTCATTCATTTCCAGTACCATGTTCTCCTAAGATGTCCTTAAAAACCTCAATCGATTACTTTTCTCTGCTTCTGTACTAACTTTCTTTATGCTGTAAATACGACATGTTGAAACATGAGTCTCAGGAGGACACAATAATCGATCTACTCAAGTAACTCGCTACCTTTTGTTATTTCCAAGTATAAATGCTCATGATTATTCCAAATTTATAGTAGGTCCCGTAAATTCTGATAACGCTAGCATATAGATTTAGCTTTCGCAGCTAGGTTAAAGTACACACGAACAGAATGTTTAGCAGTCTGGCGGGGGGATGACGACGCCAGAAGCCGCTCAAGATATTCACCGCATTCACCGACGTCATTTGCAGAATTCTAGAAACCTGACACATTGGTCCCAACAGCCTCCAGAAGGAATGGAATGGCTGGTGTTCCATTGTAATATTAGTGCGAGCCACGTTTCTCTCTCGCATTACCTAATTAGCCTGGCCTTGGATTGTGCCAATTTCTCGTGTGACCGTGACAAACGATGTAACCAAGGTAACGACGCACTGATTGATTTCCGAAACTATCATGTGTTGCCATCGTGGGTGCGTGTGTGCATGGCAGTAGCTGAGCGGCCATCAAATAAGATGGAGGCCGCCGATAACACTCAGAGCCGAGACACACACCGAGTGAGTGGCTGCTGGTGGCAACCGGCTGCCATACGTTCCATAGCTTGCGGCGCCTCTGGTGGCTTTTGATTGAATCTACTGTCAATTTGACTAAGTTGGCTGAAATCTATCCCCCAAATGGATACACATGGAACCAATTGCCGTGGGCATGGCCCAGGCCAAAGAGGTGCCGAGTATATCTTGCAGTTGTTAGCGCTGCTTGTTCATCATAAAACGAGGGGTTCAATTCCCGGACGACACCATATACGCCCACCTTCCTTCAAAATGAAAGTAAAACCGTGGTACCGATGCCTGTACCATATCAAGTGCACGTTAAATATCCCTATATTTATTGTATAAGTCTAGACTAGTCAAAATTGACAGGCGGCCTCCTTGTAGGCTTTAGGGCTTAAGAAATAGCCAAGAGAGATGGAGAGATAGAGAGAGAGGACCCAATCCGAAAGATTGTACAGGCGCCATCTAGTGATAATTCGACGATCAAATAGATCCCAATTATCGAATATTTTGTAAAGAGGGCGAGCGGAAATGCACGCTTCTTTACCTTTCTTAGAACTCACCTGTGTCTTGTTACATGCATTTTTAATTGCGAAATTTGTAATTCAGATGTATTTAGAAATTAAAAATTATGTTGTATTCATGAAAAGCTAAAGACGAAGTTCATTCTCTCCTTAAATAAATAAAAACTTAACCGTCGGGTAAATATAAATTAATCTAATCGTCCAATTGAATTTGTCTGATATTTTTATGGAATACACTAAGAAGACTTTCTTGTCAATCCGGCGTTAATGACGTAATGACGGCGAGATTGACCTACGAGATAATACGTCAGTCATGGACGTGAGTTCTAAGATAATTCGTGCGGACACATTAAAGAGGGCTTCTTGAATCGGTATTTTACTCTAGTCCTAATAGTTTGACATCCAACCGTAATATTCGAATAAACTTTTCATCATCGCATCGGTGCCTTTTCAAGAACAAATATCAAGCAACACAAATTCAGCCGAATGAACTTAAGAAACTATCAAATGGAAAACGGACTTTTTTCTAACGACAAATACTTCTAGAAGGCAGCGAGGACTTTGTGTTTTAACTCAAACCAGCATAGAACCGTTTGTTTTCTTTTCCCCTATGTGAATTCGTGCGGAAGCATTTTTTCTTCCGCTATAGGCAGCTATTACGACACGCGCGACAAGTGCGCAACCCCATATAACAAAAGGGACTAGTCGAGGAGGCCAACGCGCCCGCACCCGCGCCCGCACGATGAAAATGGAGTCTACCGATTGGCTGGCGATGCGACCAAACACAAGAGACTGGCATCGCATACACATACAGTATATATATATATTCGATGGATATCTATCTATAGGACGCAATTCGGCGGGGCGCCCCCGTTCTGTTATTTAAAAATCGACGCCGGGGTCAGCAAACCCTATCTTGGCCGACATCCAAAATCAACTGCCACAAATTTACATGCGGAAGTCCGGATTAGAAATTGGGTATGGCGGGGAGAAAAAGAAAAAGAGAAACGCGAGCTCGTCGCGTCTACACTCTAGGGCCGTGCAGCAAAAACACTAAGACACAAAAAACATTTTGGGACAAAAGCATTGATTCATCTTTTCCCTTCGCTCCAGCGCCGTTGTTTGAAACGATCGAATGAAGCTTTTTTTTTTAAAAGGCAAGAAGTGGATGTAAGCTATAAATTTAAGGCGCAGTAGCGATGGAGAGGAAGAAATTTTATTTTCATTCCAAACGATTCAGTCCATCATTGACGTATCACAAATGAGAAGCGATTTTCTCCAAAATCTGAACCCAATAAAAATTCGTAAACGATCGTTAAGTTTGATTGGCGATGACAGGAAAGAACATTGCCAATAATTTATTTGTGGAAATTTGCGCGTCAGGACAGACCAATCGAATAATTAATAGCTCAATTGAATAACAGAATGCCGTCTTTCCCAAAAAGATTAAATCGATGATTATGTTTCGTCTTTCGAATTTTAAGAGCCTGGTTAAATCTAAAATTTTCTTCAAATTGACACTTAAAAGTCTATTCAATTGCTACAAAGTTGTGCCCGAATTAGACGAAATTGATGAAACTTAGAAACGTCTTCTGATATTTTTTAAACCAAATAGTTACAAATTGGGTCAAACAGTTACTCACAAAAAATGAAATCATCAAACATTTCCATTTTATTACTTCGCTTAATTTCTGATTTGAAATGTATAGAAGCGTACCAATAAAATAGAAGCGTACACAGACAATGGCCTATGTCTATGTGGCCTATACGAAAAACGCAAAATGCGCTAGGAAGTATGTGTGGGTGGTGCGAAAAAAACCGTTTACTTTTAACGAAAAAGTCCGACTCAACCATATATATTGTTAAATTAAAGCTTAGCACGAAGGAGACATGTCATTGGAATGTCGCCAGCACGCCTACATAGTTCTGCAGAATTTAACAAAAACGGGCAGCATTGGTTTCTTGGTAGAACGAGGACAGAAGATTATTTAGATTTTATACAAAAAAAAAAGAAAGATACAAAAATTGCAACACGCTACCAGGCACAAACACTGAACACAAACAACACAACACAATCCTAAACCAGCGGTTTATACGAGCCATCCTACAGGCCATAAATGTACAGTGTACAAAAAAAAATAAGACGAGAGCGGCGCGCGTAAAGGCTTATATTCACTATACATGTAGATGGGTCGCGTAGATTATTCGATGAAGACTTTTGCGTTTTTCGTTTCATACATAAAGGAATCGGTATGGGAAAAGATATAGAAAACCCCAAATAGCCTATATCATAGTGTGCAGAATTTGCATGCGTGTTTTGGGAGCTTCAACGTAGAAAAGGCAAATGCCTCGTCTAGTGCAATATATTTGGAAAATATCCTCTTGAAGCCCTAGTCACACAGACCTTTGGATTAAACCTATTCGCTAAGATTTGGCACTGACGCGTTCAGTTCAGAATAATTTCTCCCTTTTCTCGGAATGCTGCTTCAAGCCTAATAACATAATTATATCCCCCTCACCATTCCCCAGATTAGAGAATCAATTGATTTGTTGAAATTAAACGTACAACATTAATATCTTAATTAAACAATATAAATATATAAGAGGCAAAGTCATACTTGAAATATAATAATAAAATATTCATAATAAATTCATAATAAATTTATAATGAATTAGGCCGGGGTTGTCTCCGGGACAGCACCGGACGAAAAAAGACGACCAGAGTCGGCGAGAAACTCTCAAATAAAATAATAGAA
>JAQGBY010003337.1:0-19599 GCA_034698785.1 Mycogona germanica
TTTTTAATCAACTGTAGCCAACCGCACTACAGGCCTTACGTCCCCCTCATGGTGCTTAAGCATTATGCGAGGGGGAATCTTAATTCGTGTGCAAACCGCGATTGAATTTTTCTATTTCCAGCCGCACCCGCCCTTCCTTAGAGAATTCCAACATTGCGAGTGCACAAGAACATAGACTCTATTGTTTTCTAAAGTGCGTTATTCTGGAACATTGGTGTCGCGTGACAAGCCGTTAACCAATCAGCGTCGTCTGTCTTTGGTGTTTTCTGCTAGCGGCAAGTCTTCAAAGTTCAGTTCACGACGTGAAGCCATTTGCACATATGATTTTCTTTTATGAGTGCAGACGCACACACAGACTTAGATGAAACTGGTGATATTCGTGTATATATGGGCATTGTTTATAGCCGAGACAAAATCCGAACGCCTCCTGATTCATTGATACCCTTTTTCGCCCTTTTAACGATGCGATCTACAATTCCGTCGAGACCGTTTAATTAACGTGAAGTGCGGTGCGTCAACGTTTATGGATTGCTTTGCTTTTTTTTAGTGTCGGGTTTTCCTTTGCCAGTCCCAGTTTGTTGACAGTGGAGATGCTGGCGGCTCTCTCTATACGGCAATAAAGATCCCCGCATGCATATTGCTCGGCGACCCAATATGGAGGTGGATGAACCATATTTGTGCCCTGCAAACGTTTGGATGTGGCTTTCAAACATAATGGTGCTGTAGTCTATCGCGTTAATTAAGGGAAATTGATTGTTATCGGTGCCATCAGATAATCTTCATTAAAACGTAGGAGCAGAATTTTATTCGAAAGGTGTTGCAAGTTCAGGGTAGACTTACTTTTTGGTGTAGAAATACGTCTTTCTCCGTGTTAAGCAAGGTGGAAGGTAATTTGGGAAATTCATGTCAAGAACATTCGTACCATAAAATAAGGAAGCTGGTCTTTCTTATTTTATGCTTTTCCTTACGAAACAGTTTGATAGAAGGAAATTCAAGAAAATTAATAGATGTGCATCAATTGCGTCACCCCTGTTATATGACAATCGTCGTTTTCACGTAAAATATAATTTTACTGGATATTATTACGAGTATATTTGTAATCTGTATATTTCAACATAAAGAACAAGCAAAATCACGAAGCTAGATAGTTAGCAGCATATTCGAATCGGCATGTGTTCTTCCGCACTTTTTTTAAAAATAAAAACCAAGGCGTCTAAAAAATAAGTAAGAACGGTCTGCCTTATTAACCCTTTTTACTGTATGATAAAGTCGATGTATTATATTTTGTGCGCAATAGAATCGATAGTCTCGCTTTATTTTTCCCAATTGTTTGCTATTAAATGGCATGTTCTACTGAAGCCGTAATGCGGAAATGTCTATTTTGTGAATCCCCATGGACACAAATGTTTGTTTTACAAATCTGTGATTCATTTTCATTTGATCATGCGGTTGCGTGCGTCTGTCAACACCGATAACATTAAGCCAACTTGTGTGCAAATTGACAACCTGCTTTGCCTGTTCATATCTAATTTTCGTGTGGATGCAATTATAATATTTTTCTGTGTTTGCCAGTGATATAAAAACTGTGGTGCGCGCAACACGCCCTTATGTACAGTGTGTTTCATGTGATGGCTAACTCTTTTCTCTCTTCTTCCGCAGAGGGGCATTTTCTGTGGTCCGGAGATGTGTACAAAAATCCACCGGATTAGAATTCGCGGCAAAAATTATAAACACCAAAAAACTCTCGGCCCGAGGTAAGATGCGGTCACATTTTTATTTGTTTTCCAGTTAAACCAGTGCAAGCCGTGCTAACATTTATTTCCCTACCTGTGTCGTCACGGTTGAAAGTATAGACTAATCCATTGAATGGCCGCTACGTCCAACCTCCACAATTCCCAGGCATGAGTTTTGTAACTTATGAATTGGTCATCTTGTTAAGAGTGATGTCAAACTTCCTGATCCCAAACTGCTCCAAAATAGACCCACAACTGAATGTTGACCAATTACTTAAAATCAATTGCTATGGTTAGGCAATGAAAACCCCGAAAAGGCACTTTTGCTATTTAAGGTAATTTCTCAATGTCGAAAACAGGTTGAGAACATATTAAAGAACCCATGACATTCATTTTGAAAGACGGGAGCGGTTGTTAACGCCCTGAAAATAGATGTTTTTCTGTTTATTTTAAACATTTTCTTAGAACCTCAGTAAGTTTACCCAAATAAGCGCTGGAATATTATTAAAAATAGATTATGCTCTTACTTTGCAAATTTGACCATTACATAAAACATTATCAAATGTTTCTCAAATGATTAGAAATTATTTTACAACGCAGTATGAGACTTTTTGTCTTAATTGTCAAAGAAGTATCCTAAAGCTTTTGTAATATGGTTTTCCCCGAGGACATATCATGTGCTCGTGCTTTATATGAATAACAATGTTAATGAGTTAACTTTGAATTTATTTGTCACTGTTACCAATTTTTGTACAGTGGCGTATTATGGTCGTTTTTCAGGTAGTTTTCGTTTTTAATAAGCGTATGGGGGATAGTGCGATCAGATGAGTTGTGAGGTGGGGAATTAAATTTCTCGAACATAAGTATAGGTTTTGCGATTTGCGTGAGCGAACAGCCGCCCGCCCTTAAATTAATTCCGGGGCGGTTTTATTAAGCGACCATAGGGCGAACATGCGCAGTGTGGAAGACCACGCAGCTGCCCTGACTTACGAAACGAAGCCAGACCATTGTGATGTAACCATAAATAATCTCGCTGAGACTATACATGTATACAAGTGCGTTGCAATGCTCAGGAACTTCGTAAAAGTTACTTGTAGATATTGCATTTGCCTAGCACAACTTTTTTCGAAATTTAAAATACACCATTTCACATATTTTTGCACAAATAATGTGGTGTTCGGGAGAACGCGATTCAGTGGATGTCTTGCATGCTCACTCAACGTCACGGAAGAAAAATATGTTGTTGCCCCTGAAATTGGCAATCAATAATAACATTAAGTCTGTCATGCAAATTTAAACATGTCCTTGTGACAGCAAGCAAACTGTTCACAGTGTTGTTTTTTATCGATTCCTGAAAGCCAGGTGTTGGTGCCCTCAAATGACGTTCCAGAGAATCAGTTGGTTCTTTTCAGTTATAGTACAGCGTAGATCAAGGATCGGATATTTAATTACAGTGATAATAGATGAGACTATCGAGTAGTAAATTCATCTTCAAGAATGCTTGTAAGAACATAGCTTTTCATTTCCTGTTGCACTAGAGAATTGAGCGTCTATCTACGGAAGAAAAGGCTGTGGGTTCGAGCCCGAATGGATTTGGAGCAGCGGACATGAATTTAATCGGATAGAATTAACTGGGAACGCTTTTAGGCGAAACGCTAGAAGGCCGCCTGCCAAAAACATTAAAAAAAATTGTACAGGGATAATGAGAGACTACGTTAAGTGCCAAAAGATGTACCACGTGACACATTATACTGTAGCTCTATTCACTGTCAAATATCTCTTGTTCCCCTGTCATATCCATCGGCACTCAGCCGGACCGTCGGCCGCTAGTAGGCCTTCATACAATCGATCAGACAGTCGATGGTCAAGTGTATCGCGTCGCACTTGGACCAGAGGCACACTCTCGAGGTCGCCAACGAGCTCAGAGAACGGGTTTCCAACCAAGGAGCTGCAATGCTAGATCGCGCTCTTGGCAAACAAAATGGAGTCCTACTCTTACTTATTCCTGTTCTTCCAACGCCTGTGCTAGTCTAGTGTCCGACTGTGTTGGTAAATATTTGCCCTAGTTTTTGTTAGACCGAGTTGCGTTAATGGCTTCAATGGTTGGGTCTCTTACGCGCAAGATCTTTGGTCTAAACGTATTCGTGCACTCCATTGCAGTTATGTCAGTGCGTGAGTGCCGGAAATCACAAGAAAATTTGGCAAACGATCGCAATAACATATACAGAGTACGTGTAGCAATTGCTGGCTTAGCGCTAGTGGCTTTGGAGTCACTCTTGACAAAACGTAGTGACCGAAATTATTTTTTTATGAAGTGATTTGATGATGCAAACGCGACTGTGTGTTTATTTATCCCTTCTTAAACTGAGCCAGTTTTGTTTTGCCACAAATTAAGTTCAGTTTTTCAAATGCCACCGAACCGAAACTTGAATGAAAATATTGTTTTGATTTTGGCAATACATTATCTTTTCGGAAGGGAGACTTTTTGGTATGTAGAAAGGAGAAATCGATTCGTGAGCCCATTTTGGTTGAAATAAAATAAAGTTAAGGGTTAATAATTAACAATAATCAGTCATTTCTGTTCCCTTTTTTAAGCTAAATTGAACAATCGGAATTTGAAAAACAATAATGATGCTGTGTAATATCGACAACTACCAATTTTATTGTACCAAGATATAATTAAAAAATTTGGTTGGCGGCTGTTCCTGTAAGATTGGTTGGGTACCAATCAAGCAGGGGTGGTATTGGCGTGGATGGGGTGGAGTTGATCCGGCTGATGCCGGCGGGGGTTCGCGTTGCCTGGGTTTGCTCGATCGTGCATCCTGTGTTTGATGACGTCGATGATTTGGCTCGTCATTACAAGCCAATCAGCTAAGTGTTCAACCCTGCAATTCCTCCTCACCCCAACGCCCCCTACGATATCTGCACACGTACAGAATATATGCTTATTAAATAGAGGAGCGGTTCGAATGACTTATGTTATACTTGGCAACACATTCGAATATGTCACTCGAATTTATGTGACATTCCACTTTGTGTAGATAAATTTAATTTTATAGTTTCTGTTTTTCAAACGATGTGAATTGATTTCTGAATAAATATCATGCATTGGAAGGCGCAAATTCGGCAATCTAGCAACAAATTTTAATAAATGACTCCCTGAGACCTCTGTCGAACACATTGGCGCCGGGTGCTTGTTTCAGTTTAGGCTGTATGAGTGTCCACCAAAACCGGGGAAGTGCGATTGCCTGAGGAGGACAACGGCAGCAGCTACCTACCTATAGGATAGTTTTTTGGGAAGCGTATGTTGGATTTTCGTCTTTTGGATGACGTTGTGCTCGGGAGGATGTATTCATTGCCACCGACGTGAACGTTCGAAATAGACCAAAGGAATCATTGGCGCAGATATGGGAAGACGAAAAGAAAAAACCCTCACATTGACGCTGACCTACAATTTGGCGCTGCCGTGGGGATTGCGAATTGGAGCCCGCTCGCCACCGGTAAATGTCGTCTATATGCAGATTAGGCTTGCTCGTGTTTGAACGGCGCGATCCTCTTCCCCTGGAGACGTATTCCGTTATCTCGGTGTCCCCGCGTCTACTCCTACATACTCGTATACGTGAATTGGCTGAAAACCAAAAGTTCTGTCAGGCAATGATGGGTGTCGATACTCATTTCCAGTAAACCCTCCTGAGATCAACGGGTGCGTTCGTCGAATGGGTTCCACCCGGAAACAGCTAGATTAGGGATCAACCGACAATACGTTCTTCAACCAATTCGAACCAACACCTATTTGTTGATAGCCTGATTGCAAAGAGCAGGTATGACGTGTCTCATTCGATGACAAGGATAAGCGTCACCTATTTTCTCCTATAGTACGTACCGGTAGAATATGTATAGTGTGGGATCGCAAGCTGTTTTCTCTTTACAAATTTGCAACATGTTACAATTAAATAGAACTGTTGTCTGCAAGTATTGTCTTAAATTAAGTAAATAAATAGCAATCCAGTGTTGTCAATGTTCAGTGTGTTTAGTTAGGTGGACTATTTTCACCAATCTTTGAGAAAACTCGAATTTCTGTTTCTTAAAAGCTATCAGGCAACTAAATAGTAGGCATGCACTTATTCAATTCATTTATCAGAATTAGGGCACATCCATGTACGTGCCAATTTTTGGCGCCCATGCAGACATCCGGTTTCTTGCCACTGCCATTTCTATTTAATTGAACCATTCAGTCCTTCTTTTATACAATTAAAATGGGGATTGTGCCCGGGACAGGCCGGACGAAAACTTCTTTTATACTTTTTGTTTTGAAGATGCTATAACCTTTAATTTGTGAACGTTGATTCGACGACTGCGTAATACGACGTCCACTTACCAAAAGAGCATTTCGAAAGTTGACTCACAAAACCGTATATAAATGAGGACCACTTGACTACATACGACATTGACACGTCAACAGCAACCACTTCCTCGTAGAGGGCGTCTAGGAATGTGGGCGCAATTTTGTTCGAGGCTGAACTAAAACGCCCACTGCCGTATTTTTTCTGTTTGTCTCTCCATTCTTACGGCTATTTATTCCCTTACAAATTTCCACAACCTTGAGGGGACCCATTGGGAGGCTATAGTGTTGGGCTGACGTGATCTGTGGTCCACTTTGCATGCCGGATATTGTGACGGCCAAACTTTCGGCGACCACGGCACAAATCCTCACGATTGGTGATGCACTTTGACCTTAACGCTTTCGTTTGGGAGAGACTATTGTGTCGTAGATCCTACTGTTTTTAAATATAAGGAAAATTACATTTTTTTATTCCCTTCACTGTAGTCACTGCACTACAGGATTTTCTGTACCCCTCTTGGTGCGGGGGCATATTTTTACCAATACCCCGGTATCGAATATTCGAGAGGCTGTGCCGGGAATCGAACCCGGGACCGCCGAGTCACAGTCAGTCGCAATACCGACTATGCTACGACGAGTCCAGTTTGTAAAGAATGAACACTGTACAGGTTTAACGTCTCTTAACATAACAATAATGACACAGCAATCGTGGTAGTGGTAAGTACCATCGATGCACGTCAGAATTACACGTATACATGTATAATTGTACAGTATGTGTGTACATGTAATTCTGAAATACCCGATAAACGCGCCAATGTATGCGGCCAATTCCGAGAACTACGTCATCGTGAAAGTCACGATCGCTCGTTGGCACTGTTTGCCGATAATCGCCAAAGTATAAAGATATAGCCGCTGGATTCGTCCAGGCTGGGGGGTGGTCGGAGTCCTCCACCTCATTAGGAGGTGGGGTGACGGGGTATGCCCCCCACTTAAAAAAAAAAAAAAAAAAAAATAGAATAACAGTTGCTTCTGATCCTGAGACCATCAACCCTACACTCAAGCGTTAAAGGTTTCATTTGTATTTCGCACTTTAAAAAACAGATTTCAATTTGCAGTGTGTAAACAATAGTACTTGTAGAATATAAATTCTCTTTAGAGGAAATTCTCGAAGCTTTCGAAATTTTTTTAAGGTCTTCTTATTTTCATTGTTAACTGATCGTTTTACCCCCACCATCCCCCATCCAGGGCTGCTTGTGGGTACATATTGTAATTTTAATTAATAAATGTCTATATTTTCTTGAGATTTCACCCTAGCGAACCACTTTTTCTTGATTTGAACTATTAATGGTAACAGTATAAAAATATAATATAACAGTATTCCTATTTATGTTTTCACACACTGAATTCAAAATTGGCGACATCATAAAATCTGGAATTCACCTTACACTCATGCTGCCCAATCTGCCTGAGCTTTTTTCATAGATGTACGCGGAGAGTTCGATTTGTGGGGTCTCAATAGTTTTTTTCTAATATGGTTAATGATTATTAATAAAATGCTTGCAGTCGGTTTGTGTAGGAATTCCTCTCACCGCCAAAGTTGAGCCTAACCCGTTCCCGTAACCGTTCACAAATTGTCTCAACGGATCTCCCCTCGCTGGTCCCCAGGAGGATACAGACATGTTCTGGGGTAGCCAAAGATTTTGGCGTGATTCCGTTCCAATTTGCGGAAAAGGTTACTGATACAGGCGTTTCCACCTCCCAATTCCGGAGTCGTACGTGCGATTTATATCGAATTTTATTCAATTACCGCGTATGACATGAACGCCTGCGTCAAGATCGGAGTCACCAAATGACGGCCTTCACAGAAAAGCAGGACGCAAACGCACGCGGACAAATCAGTCGGCCAACGTAAATCAGTCGATCAATAAATGCAGGAACGTGACTTGGATTCCTTATCCGTCAACCACTCGTTTGCCGAGGTCACTCGAAGGTCATGTATATATTTGTAGCCTGCTTCTCACACATTAAGTGGCTTTTTTCGTGCACATTGCTCAAGTTATCCTCATGTGGGCCTCAATTGAAACCGCATATGTCTGAAGATTTGGTCATCAGATTTACAGTAGTCTGCATTTCTGAATTTCAATCTAACGAGACATTGTTTCCAATTGACACCACTGGTGGCGCTTGGTCACTGGAGAAGTATTCACAATAGCGGTTCGGTTATAAAATCAATATTTCGAATGTTTTCGCACCAGTGGGTCAATATTATTAGTTGAATATTGTGAACGTAGTTTTGAAAAGCAATGACAGTTAAAATTGGAGACCAAATCCGCAGTTGTCATCTTATCATTGATATTATATCAATGCTACTGTCCCGATTTCGCATCACAGAACGAAATGCCACTTGATTCACGTTGCAGTTTGGTGCATGCCCCTCAGCTCCCCCTGTGGTCGTCTCGCAAAGTGAGACCGAGGTCGAATTAAATGGAGATTCTGTTTGATCTTCCGTGTGTACACGGATCAGTACACATGCACACATTCTCGAGATATCGATCGGGCGACCCACATGCGAAACTAGTTTTGAAAACAAAAAATCAATTTTTAAAGCGTGGGCTCCATCTCAAACTCCGCCAGCAAACGGCCACACTGCCAATTATGGCGTCTTGCCAAAATGGTGGATCGCTTTGGTTCAGTGACCGATGCACCGATTGGTCATCTTCGGCCTTCATCTGCTCATCAATGAGCGATCCCATTGATTCCGCTCCATTTTGACAGTGACTATGCTGAGCGCCGTTTTCGGTTCATGACTTATTTCCTTCTGCTAATGATGACAGAATTTTCCGGAAGATGACTCTTCAAAAAAAATCTGTCGCGAGCCGCACAGGGTTGCGTGTATTTCTTCCTGCTCTAGTCGCTTACTTCTACAGAAGCAGTCTACAGTTCAGTTATCGATTAAGTGGAAAAGTGTAGGCCGTTTTGAATATTGGTTTCTTTGCCGTACCACTGCAGATATAATGGGCAGCTTGAATTGAATGTTTTCGCTGCTGTCAGAGGACATAGGATGCTTCTAAAATTGTGAACAAAATCATTAATTTTATTATATCTGTGTTCTTGGTACCTGAATATTCTTGGGAACAAATGATTTGAACCAATTAAATGTGGTGCAAAAAAACATTGATTTTATAAAATCTTCAATCATTTTCTTTTCAAGCTTCGTAAGAATGCTTCGGCACTATTTTATTTCGTAAGAAGATGCAATTGGGTCTCCAGCATCCTGCATAAAATGAGCATTTGGATTGTTATGGAAACGTCCTTTGTTAGTTGGTGGTGGGGGTGGGGACCGGTTTCACCACTATTTTATCCATTGCGGATCTGCGCACTGGGTTGCGCATGCTCCGACACAATTTGAACGGCACGGTCCAATCAGCAATCAGAAATATCGTTGTGAAACAGGGCCCCCGAGGACCCCATGAAACGATAGTGGCGTAGGATGATGGCCAGACGCGCCACCATATGTGATCGGTTCGCTTGACGGAGGAGGCAGGGGCGCCGCTGGGCGGTGGTCGCTGGTACCAGTCAAGGTGAGCGCGCCGTTCTCTCCCCCCCCACCGACCGTCTCTCTGCATTGCGGCAGGCCGAGGCCACGTGCTCTGTCGGTCGCGCCTCCGCAAAACCACTTCCCGCTCCTGCGATGATGGCTCCTGCCGCCGCTCCGCTCGCTCTTCTGGAGCCGGAGCTACAATCGTCGGTTCAATGCGCTCTCCTCTCTCGCTGCGCTCGCCTCCGACGACAGAGATCTCTCCTCATCCTCCTCCTCCTCCTCTTCCTCCCTCGCTCTTTATCTCTGCAGCACTTTCGTGATGTCGCAGCGTTCCCTGTTCGTGCTCCTTATTCGTCGCCGTCTCATCCCGTCCTCTTCCTCCTCCTCCTCCTCCCATGACTCCATATTCTGCTTCCTCGCCAGTCTGGTTCCGTTCCGACGAGACTAATGCGGCGGCGTGTCTGAGCTAGCGAAATCCCAATCAATTTTGGAACCCGACGTGTCCAAAATTATATTTTTTTCCTGCCTCGAAGACTCTCTGGCTGAATGGCTACTCGAGTGTCAGGGCAGTGATCTAGAACGACCGGTAACTAGCGTCTAGACAACACGCAGTAAACAACGCCAATTTCGATTGTTTGTGTGTGTTTTTTCTTCCTTAGACAGAGTTTTCTTCAGACGATGGTTCATCTAGTCTCGAATTTCCCTCTTTTGTCGTTTCTGCAGCCTGCTTGTGGTCTTTGCCTGACCATTTCTTTTGAAATTCAGCCAGTAAATGTACGACTCGTCGTAGCCCAATTGGTTTAGCGAGTGACTGTGGCTCGGCGGTCCCGGGTTCGATTCCCGGCGCGGGCTCTCGAAAATTTCGATCCCGGTGACTGGTCGTTCCCTTCACATGCACCATGAGGGGTACGTAACGCCTGTAGTGCGGTTGACTACAGTTGAAATAAAATAACAACTAACATTTAGTTATTGTTTTATTTTGTATTTGCTCTTTCGGTAATTAATTTTTAATTCTTAATTCTCCATTGTTTAGTTTGAAGGGAATTATTTTCTAGGGAACAACTGAACGATAATGAATGCGCGAGAAATTTATAAAGTTGAACTGCAAGTCAGTTAGCTGAATGTTTGTTGAAAGCATAATTCCATAATGGTTGCGCGTTTCCTAGAAAACGAAACGGATGCAGTTGCGTCGATATGTGCTTATCTGCATTAGCGCACTTTCGCGTTTATTGTTGCTGCGACGGCTAAAGCACCCCCTTGTATCTGCTAGTTGGCTTCACTGCATTGGTGGCTGTTCCCTGTGGTCGCTGTCGTAAAAACCTCTTCTGACTGCCTTTTGTTATTTGTTACCTCACCTGACTGCCCGTCGCAGCATTTTTGGAAACGACGAAAGAGAGCATGCAGGAGGGGCAAATCGGTTCAATGCTTCTTTAGACAAAACGAAGCGCCGTGTAGGTAGTACTTCGTTGGGCGCCGTCAACTTGTTCATACTTGAGAAATGGCGCGTCGATAGCTTCCGGGATATTTACACTGAACACATGAGTGGAATCTCTAAAATGTCATTACCACCATCTTGTCTCACATTGAGACTTTGTTCAATGCCTCTGAAAGATCGTAAATACTGTATCCAATTCCAGTGTGAGGTTAGAGGTGATATAACATACATTTTATCATTAAATCATGGGGTTCTCCCATCACTGCAAGCTTGCGCTGCCTTCTTACTACGCGATCAACTTTTGAAATTCTGTTGGAGTTGCCGGAAATCGATGGAGATTGGTGGGATGTGGTCATCTAGTGCACGTACATCTAATGTACGTACAAAATGATCATTCTTCGCGATTGTGTAGTCCACAGTGGTCGCCGCACTCTGGCGCATCAATGAAATTAGTCGTGCCTGACTATCGAATATTAGTTGAGAAACGGGACAATTTATACCCATCAAGAGACCACGGGCCCACCTAAATGATTATGTCTGAAATGAATTTTTCGTGAGAATCGGAGAGTCTCTTTTACACGAGAAACGATTTTTTTAAAACTCAAATCAAGACAGATCAAAGTACACTTGCCAACAAGCCGTTCTCTTATATCCATGACTTTGTCTCCAAATTTCATTGTTTGGCACAATTTCGACTGCGAATCTGAGGAGGATGAGGCCGGCGGGCAAAACGCGTCTTCTCTCTTCCTCACTTTTACGTGCGAGATGCGCGCACCGTAATAAATGTTAATCCAATTCTTTTGTTAATGACGCCCATTGTGTGCTCGCTGACGGGGAGGACGGGGAGAGGGGAAGGGGTTCTCGAGGGCTAGGGATTCTCTAGCCTAGTTTGCCTACCACACAGCTCCCCGCTATTTCGGTCCTCCAGTTCGGTTGATTTTCGTCTACATTTTTTCTTCTTCCTGCGCTCTATCTCTTTCTACCCCCTCCCCATTCCCCCAACCATCCCAATCCCGATCAGTATTTTCCTATCCCTACCACTACCGCCAATACACCACCTCTGGTGTGTTCCCCTTCTGACTTTCTCTGTTCGTTCATATATGACATTGGCGCCATTCCAAATTCGGTGCGGCGCCCTAGTGCGCATGCTCAGTGATATATGTGCCTGCGTTTGTGCTATAGTGAGGGTGAGACGGAGGACTTGAAAAAAAAACCGTTCTTAAATGCGGAACAATGGTCGACCCAAAGATATGTCGAAGCGGAGAAGGAGCCATTTATTTGGTGGCTAGGCAAGCTGCGTTGCAAAGAGGTGATGTGGTAGAGTGACCTATGAGGCGTTGGTATTAGCATTGATAACGCCCAGCTGATTATTGCAAAATATTGTTTTGTTTCTGTACAGATGCATTAAATTAATTATTCCTATGGAGAATACATACTTTCCATTTGACATATAGCGAGTTGATCTGTTCGCTGATAAAAATTCTTTGTGGTCTTCCATTTATTTATTCGGTTTCTTTCTACTTGGAGTTACAAGATTTTTTTATTCAGTCCAATATAAGCTTAGACAATCAGATAATTTCATGTTTGCCACCAGAAATGCACTACAGCTGGTATGAACGGCAATCATGTTTATTGCCACTGCCTATTGGCATCTGCTGTTTCATTTCTTTGTTACGTTTTATTTTCGAGCGCGCAATTGCTCACGGAAGCCTTGCGGGTGGTGTTGACGTGCTCTTTTTTTCTCTTGGTGAGTTGTATTTTTTTCATTAAAAAATTGTAATTAGGGTCGCATTGTCGCCGGGATTTTGCTAATTTTGTTGGCGGAACGATAATGAGATGCCGACGCTGATTTGTTAGCTTCCAACTCGCTCTACCCCTGCCCCTCCCATCAACTACTCTCCACTTCCGTTTCGACTCTGGGCGTGTAGGCGAATCGTCACATGTGAGTGAGATCTTCGCCTCTGACATGCTCTGCCCGAATAATCGATTATCGGCATTGCCCCGATAGAGGGCGCCAGGAGAATGTAAGCCATGTTCCGGACCGGACATGTTTGCTCATTCCGGACGGAAAGACTAACTTCCATTACAAATGAATTCATTCAGATTTGTCTTTATCAGGCCTACTAGCGCACACATTAATGCGATCATCAATCCACCCAGTTCTGTCTACAGGATCAGACATTTTTTGCAATTGTCCAATTATAAATCTGCATTATTTCTGCCAATCACAATTTATGGGAAACATTGTTCATTGTGATTATCAATGCACACGTATATATATCAACGTTAATATTCTCTTGTATGTACCCGGAAACTGCTTGTTGGATTGGGACAAGGTTGCCAGTTAAATTCAATATACCTGTTAAGAGGTTTATTTCATATTATCAGATTAGGCGCATTTATGAGTCGTACGCTAATAGGCTCACATTTTTCTACCCTGCTACCCCTGACATAATTTGCGTTTGTAATCACCGTTATCACGAATCCTGGCACTCCAACTTGTGACATTTACCAAATTATCGATTCATCAGTTTTAATTCTTGACCTGTAAACATGTGATTTTGGCGACTCGAACAGTCCTGTGACCTGTGGGATTTCGAAATTGGTCACTGGAATCGACTCATTAATTTTCTGGATATTTTAGCGAGTGAATTTTCAGCTTAAAAACAAATGTGTGATTATATCCATGAATGAGCATGTAATCTCCTGAGATTTCTGTAAATATGTCCACAAATTGAAAGAACCAAGAAGAAAAATATATTTTCGAGAAACTCTACATTTTCTTAGTACCGAAAGTTTTCTCTCAAAGTGTGGTTCTTGTATATTCGATTTATTGTATCTTTTACTCGCGTCTAACGTTTATCCGGAAGTTTACAAAACCTGAGTGCTAACAGCCGCTCAAATCCTTTATAGGTTAAGTCAAATGACAGCAACACATTACGTTACAGTATGGGGGCTACAACAAGTGGGGAAATAGTTTTTATCAACACTGTTGAGGGACAGCAGCTGTTGTCTGCTTCCAGCGAATATACGAGTATGACGAGCAACTTGTTTTTTCGATGTTGCCGAAATACTGGAGCTGTTTTGAAGCGGTTTGTGGGTGGAACACGTGGTCTCAGCGTGAACGTTTATATCGTTAACAGGAGTGATAGATTTTTTATCCCTCCCCCTCCTATCCTTCACTCTGCGCTATTATTCTAATTAATAAATTCTGTACGACGCGCGTAGTTCGTTTTTTCCTAATCAAACGTTGCTGCTAGTTGTTTCCTTGGCGACAACGTGACCCCACTTATTGATTGGAAACCTGCGCCTGTAGTGTGTGTGAGTGTGTGTGTGGTTATGCACAGCGTTTGATGAGTACGAGGTAGTGATGCGCGATATTTATCGATATAAAAATATCGAATATTCAAAATATATCGAATTTAAAATTTGAAAATGATCAAGTTAGGCCATTTTTTTGGTTGACAAAATTTTAAAACTTGATTAATCGAGTTCTGAAATGGGGAAACAACAATTGCGATACGATCGATCGAATTTTAAAATTATCGATAGTTCAAAATATATATCGAGTGTTTTTTAACATAAATATTGATACCTTAAAAAACTGAAAGTTTGATTTATCGATATCTATATATCGAATAAATCATTGATATCGCGCATCACTAATACGAGGCGCGTATTTTTCAAATGCAACATTGTGATGCCCCGCCCATGACCAATCGGCTGCGTAGACGTGGCGTCGTGTCTGTAAAAGCAGACATTTTGGACGCAATCCAAAAGTAGTTGTGGATTAGTGCATATTGTCGAAGTAATTTATAATATAAATTATAAATTACGTCGAATAAAATGTGCTCTATTGAAATTGTGATTCAGTATGGGTGTGTCCGGTATACATGTTTATGCCGTGAAGCGCCATCAAAAGCAAAGTGTTCTCCAGTTTTTCCTGATTCTGACAAGCTTAACCACCAATACGTTTTTCATATCAATCCTTATATGGGTATTTTGAATTTGCAAGATTAAACCGGTCTTCCAAATAACCATGAACGTCGAGTACTAATATTACGTACGCGTATTAAGCGTTATCCGTTCAAGCAGAACATGCCTCGTTTTCTTATTCCACTTGTTACGTATATATAGTAAGTAGTATGTGTACGTGTAGTAATGTAAAATGGAAGGCAATTTATCACCTGCACATCCACCACAACCAAGAAATGAATCGAATTGTGATATTCATCAAATCGAATTTGTTAAGTTCAGCGAATTGTGGTGATCCACTTATTCCACTTTGTTCAAAGTGGCTTCATGAAATTTTTTTTTCGCTTCAATTAGGAAAACTTAGTGTTCTGCTAAAATGTCACGAATGTCGCGAATCATCAAAATAAAATATATAAATACCAATTCAGAGTACTCTGTACCTGAACGGGTTAAAGTGCCTTCCTCTCGGACATTATTTCTGCTGATTCCACTTCCCTTGGATTGGTGTTTATATATATATATTTTTATACAGGTCAATTTTAAGACACCCACACAATGTGTTCCGGAAAACAAAAGTGTTCCGAATTCTAGTAAAACAACAAATATAAATCGAAAGTTAATCTTTACAGTGAAATGTAGCGCTACTCAAAAATAAGAACGTTTTGTAGTATAGTTTGTCAAAATTACAACTGGGTTGGTTTACGACAAACTTTAGCTGATGGTGGAGACACAAATGTTGTAGATTCAACAGGCTACACTCTGGCCTGAATTGACCTGATGGAAATTTTGGTTCGTCTATCGTTCCGTGGCGATGAACGTTTGACATTGCGTAAGGCTTTGTGGCGAGGGCCCCACGAATACCTGTTGCTTTTGCATGGCGCCGGCGACAGCCGCAGGAGCAACAGCTGTTCGCCGTGTGATCGATGAGGCCCCCTCCCCTCACTCCGCCCCTCCCCTCACCCACCCGATACACCAGCTCTCGCTTTGCTTCTGCGGGGAGGGGGGGTGTGTGTGTGTGGAGATGAAGACCGCAACTCCATTATCTTGGCTGGCAAGCCGCTGCAGATTTTCAGCGAGTGCCGCATGGGCACCGCGCTTTATCATTAGGTGGTGCACACATTTGTGAGTCGTAGTTGCAGTTCTCGCCGCTAGTGATAGTTCAATTCATCCGCTAAGATCGACGGGAACGCTTAATGGGCGAGAGTCCAAAAACACGGTCGATAGATAATACCACCGATAGTTCTCCAATCATCCGCTATTAACTGCAGCGAACACCTGATTGTCAGGAACGTCACCAGATGGCACCAACAAAAGTTATTTCCAGAGGTCTCCGTCGACCCTCGGTCTTGTGATTAGTACGTGTCGTACCCACCACCTGTCTTATTCACAGCGAAGAATTTTCAAATTGCGAGACCCGACACTCATATTTTTTTCGAGTCAGGGACGGAATTATAGAAGTTGGTGCACTTAAGGGACTAAGGGGCAATTAAGCAATATTAATTTAACTTGTTTATTTATGAAGCGTGTGATCAAGTCACATCAAGTCAAATCAAGGTAACTTATTTTTTTAATCCTTTGAAATATATCTGTATGTGAACTTATATAACTTCATCTCTGTTCCGAAACGAACCACGACTCTGACCTCTGCCTCATAATTTTTAATACAATCCCTTCTTGGTTTTCTTGGATAATTAGCATTTGCGGCGACATTGGAATTAATAGGTTTTATATGAAAACAGTCCGACCGTAATCGCTGAATCGATATTTTTTCGAAAAGCGAGGACTTACAAAATTACAATTACGCGATGCTATGTAATCAGTATTTTTTTGCAACGATAAATGTTGGTGAAATAAACAGCTACTGAAGTGTGGTGAGAAAAGTGAGATTTTAGTAAACGAAGCGCGAGAAAAGAATTCCTGTTGAGCCTGTGGTGGTTCGGGTACCCACGAGGGCAGGGTTCTTGCGAAATTCGAAATGATTGCGCGTGTGCCAACACGCATCACCGAGAGTCCCTTGATACTTCTAGGTATATACGCCGAGAAATCAAAGAGTTCTAATTGTAAAAGTGCCTAGTACCTGTACGATATTTGTTAAGGAGGTCCACTTGAGTTTCCGCTCAAAAGCCCCCATGGGGTGACCTGGTAATTTAGCCTAGGCTTAATATTGCTACCTAGGTAGGAATCTTTAACGTATACCTGAGACCATACAGGTACGAACTGATCTAGGGTAGAGTAAGCTCACCACTATGTCACATAAGACGTCCCCATCGTCCCAATGTGGCCCATTTCATTTCCTTGTTCAGTAGAATGCGACTATGTTCATCGTCTTACAGAGCATATTGACGGTTTTCTCCAGACATAAAATAAAGCTAGCTAACGCGAGCCCGACAGTACGCCCACTATGTTCTTCAACACGCCCGTGTACGGGTCACATGTGCGCCTGTATTCGCGTTCTCATTTTTGATTTCGTCCTTTTTTGTCATTTCCCGTTGACGTTTTGACGCACCTATTGCCTATTCGAGGCGGCCAATTTCCTTTCTAGTTGTGTCGGGGCTGCGGCGAGGTTTTTTTCGCCCCCTCTCGCTCTCTCCATTCTGCTTCTGCGTGGTTGCTCCACACAACCTCGCCCCATTTCCGCTTCCTTTATTGTCGATATTTCCGTTTCCGTCGCCTCACACAATGGACCTATCCGCGCGCGCGCGCCTCTGTGTACACGTATCCATCAAAGTAAAGCGCGCGGGCGACTCATTTCTAAACATTCGTCTCTACCCGAGTCATCTCATGTCGAATGAGATTTCTAACACTCCGGCGGCGGTGGTGGTGATGACGATCGCGAATGACCTGTTTTTCTCGGAGGCTATTCGGTTCCCCCTCTATCTTCCAGGTAGAACCTGGGGTTTGGGGTGAAGTTCTCTTCCATATGATCAAATGTACCTAGGGGTTTAGCTGACAGCTGACTGACCATCGGTTCTTTAAATTAAAATATGAACGTCGAACCTGAAAGCTACGAAATAGCTTTATCATTTTTTTATTATTTTTTATTTCCAATCAACTGCAGTCAACCGCACTACAGGCGTTCTGTGTCCCTCGTCACTATCTTAAAATACGCTTTTGGTAGGAGCCTACCAGCATGCCCAATTTAAAGCCGTCACCCGGTAACTTACTTTCATGCCCCAATGGGGGAACCGATTAGGGCTCGAATTCACAACCCCTTTAACCCCTTTGGCCAGCAACCAGACGCACTATTCACTAGGCATCAACTGGATAGGTCAATGAGATTGCTTGAATCCTGCATATCTGATTTGTATCTTAACTGATGTGTCGACTTGCATTCGCAGAATGGAGCAATAACAGATTACGCGTGTCCTATGCATGCTCATACAACATTTAGTAATAGTAAAAAATAACGAGAATAGAACGTCTTGAATATATAATAAATAGCAGGTTTTGCCCGGGACAGCGCCGGACGAAAAAAGACGAACAGGGTCGGCGACAAACTATTCAAATAAAATAATAGAATGACTATTATTTAATTAATCATTGTAGTTTATCCTCATTAAATAATAGTTATTCTACTATTTTATTTGAAGAGTTTGTCGCCTACTCTGTTCGTCTTTTTTCGTCCGGCGCTGTCTCTGGCGCAACTTGTTATTATTTATTAATAGGTTGATTGTGGCTACACCGTGGCATTGTGGCAGCAGGGCTGATCCATAGACTACTTGTGTGATTGACAAGTATTCTTTTCCTCAATTTTGGGCAGCCCCTGAGTAGCTCCGACATATTACCAATTCATTGATTTTTTGATAAATGCGAGGCAGAAAGAGTGATTCACTCGGTGACCTCATCCAAGTATATATATGATCTCAGGAGGATGTATTTAGTTTCGCAGCGACTTCGTAGCGAGTGCGGAAACTCCTACCCCATATGCTACCGCCGAAGGCCAACCGATAATTAGGTTAATCAATTAAAAGCTAATCCGATCTTGATGGCCGGGGCCTCCGACTGTCAATGGAAACGCCCTCACTTCATTTCTTCAACTACAACGCCCTCACTTCATTTCTTCGATTAAAAAGCCCCCAAGCGACAGCTTCCTCTCCAAAGCGGCTTCACCTTCCTTCCAACGTCAGGGGTACCTGCAATAGATGGAGCAAAGACAAGGATGTTCCTAAATTTTGATTCCGGAAGAAAGCAGCTTTAACAATGCTGCTGATTTGTTGCTGCTATGTATCCGTTTCAATCCGTAGCAAGATCGCCAGTCCAACTGATTGTGGAATTTGTAAAATAAGAAATTGATACAAATTTTTAAAAATGCGAAACTCAAATCAATGTTAGCTATAAAACTGTTATGTTATTAGTCATAAAAATCTTTTGAGCCTAGTCTAGACTACCTGGGTAGGGATCTTTGCCGTGAACCTTATATCGTGCAGTTTCACGACTTTACTTCGATTAGGAATTTCTCTCGATCTCGGTCTAGGTCGAAATCAAAGTTACCTAAGGTACAATGTCACTGGATCGACATTGCAAAAATATCTGCTCTTGCTCAACTGAAAAAGACGCTGGCCAGCAGAAACTA